>VSMD01130672.1:0-21603 GCA_008750895.1 Mirza zaza
GGCTGGGGGAGGGGCGGGGGCGGAGGGCTGGGGGAGGGGCCGGGGCGGAGGGCTGGGGGGCGGAGGGCTGGGGGGCGGAGGGCTGGGGGGCGGGGGGCGGGGGAGGTGGGCGCTGGGGGAGGTGGGCGCTGGGGCGGGGGCGGGGGCGGGGGCGGGGGCGGGGGCGGGGGGGGCGGGCGCGGCGGGCACGGGCGGAAAGTGGGGGTCCGCGGTGCGGGCGAGCGGGCTGGGGAGAAAGAAGTGCATGGGGCCCGCACCGGCGCCTTCCCGCGCAGCCTGGGCAGGGCAGGGCCGCCCTCTGGTCTCCGAGTGGACGCTCCTCGGCCCTGAGGCCCGTGCGCCTGCGCCCCTCGCGCCCGGCCGGTGGGCTCCGCGGCTGAGCGCGGGGCAGCGCGGCGCGTGGCGGGCCCAGCTGCGCTCGCTCCCTGCGCATTCCCGGAAGGCGGCGCAGACCTGGCGGCTCCAAGCGCAGCTCTGCCGCAGCAGACGGCGCGTGGTCAGAGGCGCATCCCGAGCAGGCGTAGCAGCTCGTACGCGCGACGCCCGCCTCCCGCTGAACCAGCGCGCGATGGGGAACCTTACCTGGGCCTCCTTAGTTTACAATTAGACAAAATGCCCCGTGGTTCTGCCTCTTGCCACTGTATTTTCAGGACCTAAATAAGATATGGAAGTGTTCTGTGTTTTCTTGGATTCTGCATTCGATTATTTGACATCCATTTGTCACGAGGCCAGTGTTATTAACTATATTTTCGTATTTTTTGTGTTTTTGATGCTCTAGCCTTTGGGGCCTTCCCAGGGCTGGCGGTTCTTAGAGCTTGGTGGCTGGGAGCACGTTTTTCTCATATGCAAACCCACCCAAGCCTAAGCCTCAACCGCCTTCTTATCTAACTCTCACACAACAAACCAACACTTCCCCTCCCCTAAATCCTCCCAGGGCGGGTGCAAGTAACTGGAGGCCACCCCGAGGGCCCAAAGCCCACTGGGATTATTTAAGCTAGCCTGCCTGCCTGCTGTCTACTCGCTCTCCCTGGCCTTTCTCCTGGAAACCCCGGGAAAGTCTCTGGCCTAGGTTTCCCCTTCCCCTTCCCGGCCATCCTGAATGCTTCCTCTGCATGGCATGGTGTCTCCCTTCTCTTGGGAGCTGTAAGTGACCAGTTCTCCCCACAATGGCATCGGCCTCCTTTCTGTGCCACCACTCAGTCACCTGCATAAATTAAAACCACTGGGTACATTTCAGAACAAAGTCCTGTCTGAATGAATGACAGAATTGACGAATTACTGAATTAATTAAAAAACAATTATCTGGGAATCTTAACTGGTTTGTCCGAAGTCACCTCTCCAGGCAGCAATAACAAACTTACACCCTAGGTCTTTTGCCTTGTATTCACTGTACTTACTGCCCCGCTTTGGGCCTCGCAGCCCTGCCCCGCAGGCGCTCCGCGGGCGGTGCGGTCTCCAGAAGACACGCGCGGGAGACGCAGCTCTGCAGCGCCGCGGATCGGAGCCTCCGCGGGCGTCCTTACAGACGTCACGAGTAGCAAGTGGACGTGTCCTTCATTATCGATTTTCAGAATTTCAGAGGTGTTCAGGGAGATTCTTTTCAAAAGCTGTTTCTGGGCGAATTGCACGAAACCCTCTTATTCTCGTAGTGCGGTGCCCTGTGGTGACAGTCAGTAAGCCAACCACGCAACCAGCAGACTTTGCCGGTCACCTACGATTGCAGTGCACTGGCCTCACAGGACCTTCTTTTGCCCCTCCTCGTGAACTAAATGAGAGGCCAAACTTTCTGGGTAGCAAACAGGCTGGAAACCACCTGCTCTGTCAAGGGTTGAGATTTTTCCAGAGCACTGTGGAAAAGAGTCACTGGTGACCTTTGGTCAGAGGCTATTTGGGCCTTTCCAGTACAATTCAACTGAAGGCGACTGCAAAACTTAAGGAGGAAAAGGTAGAACAATGTGATTTTCAAAGCTATGAGTTTCTGTGGATAAAAAATAAAGTAATTAAACTACTTCAATTTTGTAAGGGGGTAATTTCATGAAGAGAACAATCGTCCTATTGCACAAGCTATGCTGAATACTTTTACATCTTAATTTCTTAAATGTTTATAATTAAACATTAATATATGCACTTTTACATTATAAGCATGGACAAAAATTAACTCAAAATGGATCAAAGACCTAAACATAAGAGCTAAAACTATAAAAATCTTAGAAGAAAACATAGGGAAAAACCTTTATGATATTGAATTTGGCAATAACTTCTTGGATGTGACACCAAAAGCACAGGAAAGAAAAGAAAATATAGATAAACAGGATTTCATTAAAATTAAAAACTTCTGTGTATCAAAGTACACTATAACAGAGTAAAATGGGAACACACAGAGTAGGAAAAATATTTGCAAATCATATTTCTGACAAGGGGTTGATATCCAGAATATATAGAGAGCTCCTACAACTCAACAACAAAAAAATCAAATAAATCTATTTTAAAATGGACAAAGGGCTCAAATAGACATTTCTCCTAAGAAGATATTCAACTGGCCAATAAGCATATGAAAATATGTGGAACATCATTAGTCATTAGGGAAATGCAAACCAAAACTGCAATGATATACTACTGCACACCCATTAGAATGGCTATTATAAGAAACAAAACAAAATAAAACAGAACATAGCAAGCGCTGTCAAAGATGTGGAGAAATTAGAACTCTTGTGTATTGCCAGTGGGAATATAAAATGGTGCAGCTGCTGTGGAAAGTTTGGCAGTTCCTCACAATATTAAACATAGAATTACCATATGATTCAGTAATTTCACTCCTAGGTATATATGCAAAAGGATGAAAAGCAGGGACTCAAACAGGTACTTGTACACATATGTTCATAGCAACATTATCTATAGTAACAAAAAAGTGGAACCATCCCAAATGTCTATTGACAGATGAATGAATAAACAGAATGTGGTGTATACATACAATGGAATATTATTCAGCCTTAAACATGAATGAAATTCTGCACCTGGAACAACATGGAAAACCTTGAAAGCATTGTGCTGAGTGAAACAAGCCAGACATGAAAGGACAAATACGGTGTGATTCTTCTGGTGTGAGGTTCCTAGAGTAGTCAAATTCATAGACAGAAAAGTAGAGCAGCGGTTTCCAGGAGCTAGGAGGAGAAGAGAATGGGGAGTTATTGCTTAATGGGTACCGAGTTTCTGTTTGGGATGATGAAAAGTTCTGAAGATGGATGGTGATGATGGTTGCACAACAATGTGAGCATATTTGATAAAAATGAACTGTTCACCTAAAAAAAGCTAAAATGGTAATATGTTATATATTTTTTATCATAATAAAACAAGAAGTTTTGACACATGACACAACATGGATGAACCTTGAAAACATTACGCCAAGTGAAATAATCCGGACATGAAAGGACAAACATTGCACGATCCTGTTTATATCGGGTGCCTAGAGTAGTTGCGCCAGAGAGACGGAGAGAGCAGTGGCTATCAGGGCTGGGGAGAATGGAAAGGAAGAGTTATTGTTGGGTTTCTGTTTGTGATGATGAAAACGCTCTGGAGATGGATGGTGGCGATGGCTGCACAACATTGTGAATATACTTAGTGCCACTGAACTGTATGCTTAAAAATAGTTAAAACGGTAAATTTTGTTATGCGTATTTTACCACAATGAAAAGCAATATATGCATAAGTTAAAATTGTCACACTATATAAAATAATGTAAAATGAGAAGGGAAAGCTTCCCTTCCTCCATCCTTCTCCCCTTAATAAATACTTTAAAGTGTTCCTAGTGGTTATCTCCATAATTCTAAGCATCCGTGTGCACTCTATGCCATGATTCTCCCGCTGTAGGGTCAGGGCTTCCTGTCCCAGGACGAGGGGTTGAGGGCACTTCCGCTAACTCCCGTCAGCCCTGTGCCTCTGTCTCTTGATATTTGATTATAATTTGACATCATACTTTTGGGTTTTCTAGTGGTTAACCTTTAGCTTTAAATAACACACTCAAATCTTCATCTCCTAAAATATTTTAATATGGGAAATTCTAAGCATATGCAAAAGTAGAGACGAGAACACAGTCAGCCTCTGGACACCCAGCACCTGGCTTCCTCTGTCTCCCCACTCACTCCCTTCCACCAATTATTTGAAACAAATCTTAGACATTGTAGTATTTTATGTGTATATTTCAATATGTATTTCTTAAAAATAGGGACTCTTACAAAAACATAAGCTCAATGCCTTCCACACCTAAAAAAATTATAATAATTTCTTAATAGTTACTGTTGAAATTTTACTATCTCATTTTTTTTAGTTTGTCCAAATCAGGATCTAAATAAATCCTTATACTACAATTGATTGACAGTATCTTTAGTCTCTTTTAATCTATAGGTTGCTCATCCTTCTTTTGCTTCCCTTGCAGTCAAAAAAACTGAGTTGTTTGACCTGTAGAGTTCACCATCTGAATTTTGCTGATTGCAACTCAATGGTGTCATTTAACATGTTCATCTATCCCTTATGTTTCTGGAACATTGGTAATTAGATCTAGAGACTTACTGAGATTGTGATTTTATTAAATAATTTCTGGCAAGCATACTCTAACATAGTGCTGTTAATTTCCACCAGGAGCTACATCCTGTCGGATCATCTCCCCGAATGGGTCTGACAGCCTCGATGGCTGTCTCGGAGACCCTTGCATGCATCACAGGTAGTAATAAGTCTCCCAGTCCTTATTCCCTTAATATTTGGAATGCTTCTATAGAAAGAAATTTCTCCCTTGACAATTTGGTTATCCTCAGATACTGGAAAAGCAGGAATAATTGCTTGACTCTTAATTACTTTAAAATTTGTTTCATTACCAGTTTTTAAAATGATGAGCTGGTTCCCAGCATCCTCCAATGGTTACCACTGAGTTTTTCCTTTAGTATCACTGTAAGATACCGGGCTACTAGGATAACGGACACCTTCCAGCTTCTGTTTACTGCTTGCTTGCTAACTGCAAGGCATTATGAGTACATTATGGCATGCAGAGGAGAAAGACAAAGAACACGGAAACCCGAGTCTCTCAGCTAGGACCCAGAACAGGTTGGAGCCTATCAGGGGCAGGATGAAGTAAGAATCACTGTGGGGCCGGATGCATAACCAGTGTGTAAACAGCTTAGCTGTAAAAGGGTCACTAGCAAACAAAAGAGGGTCCCTGCCTGAAGAAGAGGCCACTGCGCTGGCACTCTGGGGGCTCGCACCCTAGCTCGAGCTAGACAATAAAACTCCTTTTGATAATTACAGCCTCGGTGACACTGTCTCTCTGTCCCACGGCCCTGCGAATCTCGACTATAACATCTAGGGGCTCGTCTGGGATTTTCACAGACCGCTGGATAGGACGCAGAGCCGGGGAAGGAGTGTATAGATTGGACCCCTGGACTAGTGGACTGGCATTAGGACCTAGGCGGATGTGCTGGTGGGTCGCCGGTGGAGGCCAGACGGAGACGTCTGATGGCCTCCTTGGGATCCCCATGGCTGAACTTGGAGCTGGAGGCCCGGTCAGAAGGGGACCAGGGAGAGGTCCCGGAATAGGTGGGTCATTGTTTCTCGTTTGTTCGTCCGTCTACTCATTTTGTTATTTGTTCCTCGTCTGTCTAGTCGTGTCACCTGTGCGATTGTGCGAGTGGCTTTGTCTTGTGTCTAGGACTTCTTCTTTTCAGGAACGGGGAAAACCCTGACGATGCCGTTGCCCATCCTCGTGAGTCACTTTAAGGATGTGATGGCAAGGGCACAGGACCTGTCCTTGGAGGTTAAAAAAAGAAAGCTTATCACTCTTTGTGAGGGGGAGTGGACTACATTTGGGGTGGGATGGCCCAAGGAGGGCTCCTTTGATGCCTCCCTCATAGAAAAGGTAAAAGGGGTGGTGTTTGGCCGCCACGGCCATCCTGATCAAATCCCTTACATTGTGGTCTGGCAGGGTTTGGTCCAGGACCCACCACCCTGGCTAAGGACCCTCCTGCCTGCCCCTAAGGAAAAGGCCAAGATTTTGGCTGCTAAAGGGGTGAAGAAGGGCGAGATGCAGGGCTCACGCCCACAGGGCTGCCCTCTGCTGGCACCTCCCCTGTGTTGCTGGACTCCAATCTGTACCCAGATTGAACAGAGTTGGAGTGGAATGTGCCCCCTCCTATAATTTCTCAGCGGTGGTGCTCGACCCTGCCCCCCTGGTGGCAGCGGCACCTGCACCTGCGGCACCTATGGCCGCAATGGAACCACTGACAGGGGGAACGGCTCACAGGATTGGGCAGAGAACTGGACGGGCTCCAGATCCGGAGCCCGTGAGGGCGCTCCCCCTGAGAGCAGCGGGAACCCTGGAGCAGATGGGGAACAGACATACCAGTACTGGCCCTTCTCCACCAGTGACCTCTACAATTGGAAATCCCAAAATGCAAATTTTTCTGAAAATCTGAGGGATTTAATTAATCTTTTAGATTTGGTCCTTTTTACTCACCAGCCCACTTGGGATGATTGCCAACAGTTGCTCAAGGTACTTTTTACAACTGAAGAGAGAGAGAGAATCCAAGCGGAAGCACGGAAGCTGGTTCCAGGAGAGGACGACAGACCCACCACCAACCCCCGAGTCATTGACCAGACCTTTCCCCTTGAACGGCTGCCCTGGGATTACAATGAGGCTGAAGGTAGGGCACATCTCCGGGTCTACCACCAGACTCTGGCTGGTCTCTGAGCAGCGGCATGGAAGCCAACCAATTTGGCTAAGGTAGGAGATGTCCATCAGGGGCCCGAGGATTGCCCAGCCGCATATCTAGAGAGGATCATGGAGGCTTTTCAGCAGTACACTCCCACAGATTCTACTGCAGAAGAGAGCAAGGCGGCTGTTATGATGGCCTTTGTTAACCAGGCAGCCCCAGACATTAGGCGTAAGGTGCAGAAAATAGATAGGTTATGTGAGAAAACTCTACAAGACTTGCTGGAAGTGGCAGAGAAAGTTTACAACAATAGAGAGATGCTTGAGGAAAAGTTAGAAAGGATGAGGCTAGAGGAAAGGAAGTTCCAGTCAGGTGAGATGCATAAAGCTAATAGAGAGATGACCAAGATCCTACTTGCAGCTACAGGAGGAGGTCAGCTAGGGGCAAGAGGCTGAGAGTGACCCCGGAGGGAGAGGCTAGGCAAGGATCAGTGCGCCAGTTGCAAGGAGCATGGACACTGGGCTAGGAACTGCCCCAAGAGGAAGGGGGGATGTAGAGCTGAATCCTCCGAGAAGGTTATGGTGGTGGGGCAAGTAGAAGATGAATAGTGGGGACGGGGTTCAATTCCCCTCCCCGAGCCTAGGCTAACTTTACAAGTGGAGGGGAGCCCAGTCAGTTTCCTGGTAGACACAGGGACAGAACATTCGGTGATTACTGAGACCATGGGAAAACTGTCTAATAAGACTAGCTGGGTGCAGGGGACAACTGGAACCAATCCCTACTGATGGACTACACAACGAAAGTTGGACTTAAGTTCAGGACAAGTGAGTCACGCCTTCATGGTCATTCCAGAGTGCCCCATCCCAGTATTAGGGAGAGACATACTCACAAAATTAAGAGCCTGTATTTACTTTGAAGAAGAAGGAATAATAATAACTGATGATAAAGGCAACCTTATTAGCAGCTCCCAGGTCACTCAAATCTTGCCCTTGGCACAGGCGGATGAGTATAGACTATACCAGCCTGTGAGGGGCCAGGAAAAGGACATAGAGCACTGGCCCCATGAATTTCCCAAAGCCTGGGCTGAAACGGGGGGCACAGGGTGGGAAAAGCATCGGCCACCTCTATACATTGAGTTAAAACCAGGGGCCGAGCCAGCCGGAGTTAGACAGTACCCCATGCCCCAGGAGGCCAGAGTGGGAATAACGCCCCACATTCGAAGGCTCCTAGATGCCGGGATTCTCCGGAGGTGCCAGTCAGCCTGGAATACTCCTTTGTTGCCAGTGAAGAAACCGGGTGGAAAGGATTATCGGCCTGTGCAGGACCTCAGGGAGGTCAACACGTGAGTGTCCTAGACATCCACCCTACGGTTCCAAACCCCTACACCCTACTAAGCTCCCTTCCTCCAATGCAGATTTGTTACACTGTCCTAGATTTAAAGGATGCCTTTTTCAGCGTAGCTGTGGCCTCGCACAGCCAAGAAATATTTGCCTTTGAGTGGCAGGACGAAGAGAGAGGGATCCAGGGGCAGCTGACTTGGACAACACTGCCCTAGGTGTTTAAAAACTTACCCACCTTGTTCAACAGGGCCCTTCACGAAGACCTGGGTGAGTACCGTGCCAACCACCCAGAGGCGACCCTGCTGCAGTATGTAGATGATTTGTTATTAGCTGCTCCAACCCTTCAGACCTGCCTGGAGAGCACCAAAGACTTACTCAGAGGGTTAGGGGAAATGGGCTACAGGGCTAGTGCCAAGAAGGCCCAGATTTGCAAGGATGAAGTCACCTATTTGGGATATAAAATTAAGAGAGGCCAAAGGTGGCTAACAGAAGCAATGAAACAGACTGTGCTTGGGATACCCACCCTGACCTCATGTCGGGAAGTGCAGGAGTTCCTGGGGTCAGTGGGGTACTGCTGCCTCTGGATTCCAGGGTTCACAGAAGAGTCTCGGCCCTTTTATGAAGGGTGCAAGGCAGGGCAAGTGTGGAAATGGACAGTGCAGATGGAGGGTGCCTTTCGAGCCTTGAGAATAGCTATGTTAGAGGCCCTGGCCCTGGGGCTCCCCGATCCCACAAAAGAGTTCCACCTGTTTGTAGACGAGAAGAAAGGGATAGTCAAGGGAGTGCCCATGCAGGTGCTAGGACCTTGGAGGCGCCCAGTGGTGTACCTGTCAAAAAAGCTAGATCCGGTAGCGGCGGGGTGGCCGGCTTGCCTGCAAATCATCGCAGCCACTGCCTTACTGGTCAAAGACACCGATAAGCTCACCCTGAGTCAGCATTTGCAGATTACCACGCCTCACGCCATAGAGGGGATCCTGAAGCAGCCGCCAGGACAATGGATTACAAATGCGAGGCTGACTCACTACCAGGGGCTTCTGTTGGACACTCCTCGCATCTAGTTCCGGACTCCCGCCATCCTGAACCCGCCACGCTCCTGCCGGATCCCGAGCCAGAACATAGTTGCCCTGAAATCCTGGCCAAGACCCAGATGGCCAGGAAAGACCTAAAACCGCCCTCTTCCAAACAGCGACCTGACCTGGTTCACCGATGGGAGCGGCTTCATCGGGGACGGACACAGGTATGCGGGGGTGGCCATAGTGAATGAGCGAGGTAATCTTATCTGGGCATCATGCCTCCCACAGGGGACATCAGCCCAGAAGGTGGAACTGGTGGCATTGACAGAAGCCCTCCACCGGGGCCAAGGAAAGAGGCTGACTGTATACACCGACAGTCGTTATGCGTTCGAGGCGGTCCATATACATGGGGCTCTCTATATAGAGAGAGGTTTTATCACAGCAGAGGGCAGAGAAATCAAACATAAGCCTGAAATACTTCAGCTACTAGAAGCCATTTTGTTGCCAAAAGCAGTGGCCGTAGTCCACATTCCGGGACACCAGAAGGGGGATTCTCTTGAACCCTGGGGCAACCGGGCTACAGACGCTGAGGCAAAAAGGGCTGCAGAGGAACCAGCATTAACGGGTGTTCTATATTTGAGCTTGCCACCTCCTGGGACAGGAAAGATGCCCCCCCCAACCGGAATATTCCAGCACGGACATAAACTGGGCCAAAGAAAAACTGCAGGTGACACAGAGTAAGGACATTTGGTTCCAAGATGGAGAGCACCACCTAGTAGTTCCTGAAGCCTTGGGGAGCCACCTGCTAGGATACTTGCACCAGACAACGCATCTGGGAAAAAGGAAGATGCTGCAGTTGCTGGACACTGCACCAATCAGATTCAAATCACAAGGACAGATAGCAGAAGACATTTTCCGGAACTGCCGTGTCTGCCAGGTCATGCAGCCGGGAGGATCAGAGGGACCCATGCAGGTACCAGGGAGCAGGGAAGGCAACCAGGATTATTACCCAGAAAATACGGGTACAGGTATTTGTTGGTCATGGTAGACACTTTCTCAGGGTGGGTGGAAGCTTTTCCTACTAAAGGAGAGACTGCTTTAATAGTAGCAAAAAAATATTGGAAGAAATAATTCCCAGGTACGGGCTGCCGGAGAGCATAGGGTCTGACAATGGCCCAGCCTTCACAAGTCAGGTCAGTCAAGGGCTAGCCCAGGCACTGGGGGCGGATTGGAAGTTACATGGTGTATATAATCCCCAGAGCTCAGGGCAGGTAGAAAGAATGAACAGAACCCTAAAGGAGACCTTAACTAAATTGGTCCTAGAGACTGGCGGGGACTGGGTGACCCTCCTTGCCTTCGCCCTGTTCCGAGCCTGGAACACCCCTTACCATTTGGGCTTAACCCCCTTTGAGATTGTGTATGGTACCCCTCTGCCTGTAATCCCCAGGGTGAGCCCTGAGGCGCTCCTGGAACACCCTAGAGAGGTACTGCAGGCTGTACAAGCTCTGTAATGTGTTCACAGCCAAGTGTGGCCAGCCCTCCAGGCCATCTACCAGACAACTGGGCCAAGGAGTAAGAGTAATAAAAGCTTGTGTCACCATCATCAGCCAGGGGATTGGGTGTGGGTAAAATGGCATAACAGTAAAACCCTAGAGCCTAAATGGAAAGGACCCTTTCAAATAATTCTTGTTACCCCCACTGCACTTAAGGTTGACGGAGTGGTGACTTGGATACACCACTCCCATGTGAGACCTGCCAGTGAGGATGACCAGGAGCAGCAGCAGGGCCAGTGGAAGGCAACATCGGACCCGAAAAACCCATTAAAGACCAGACTGACCCTCGTGACAGCCGCAGGCCAGAGCTCTGCCAGGAAAAAGAGTTAGATGGGACTGCTGACTCAAATCTTCTTCGGACTGCTGGTCATCCTTCTGGGACTTGGACTTAGGGTTGTGGCTCCTAAGGACTGGACTAAACTGCAAATATGTGCCCTGGTAACCTTTTTTGTTTGCTACATAGGCTGTTTGTGGGCGTATTGTTCCTGGAAAGGGTCTCTACAGCTGTAGCCATTGACTCAAATCCCCATGTGTCCTATAACCTCACGTGGGAAATTACTAACTTAGAAACCCATGAAGTTTATAATAAGACTTCAGGAACGGCCCCACTGAACACCTGAACACCTGGTGGCCAGACCTATATTTCAAATCTAGAAAGAATTAGCCTTCTCAAAGAAATGGAAGGGGGAAAGTGGGGGCAGTACCAGAGGCGAGTGTCCATGAGCCGAGTGTCCAGGGTTTAGAACAGGGGAGATGAGACGTGTGTAGGGGGGAATCGAGTCTCTCTACTGTGCAGTTAATGGTGCTGCAGCAGCAATACCAAAGTGTGAGTCTTAAAGAAAACAGCTTAGGAATAGAAGAGATACAAGACCCTGGATCGGAGCAAGAATGCTCGTAAGAACCAAGAGAAAGGGGGTAATATAAGATACCGGGCTATTAGGATAACGGACACCTTCCAGCTTCTGTTTACTGCTTGCTTGCTAACTGCAAGGCATTATGGTACATTATGGCATGCAGAGGAGAAAGACAAAGAATGCGGAAACCCGAGTCTCTCAGCTAGGACCCGGAACAGGTTGGAGCCTATCAGGGGCAGGATGAAGTAAGAATCACTGTGGGGGCGGATGCATGACCAGTGTGTAAACAGCTTAGCTATAAAAGGGTCACTAGCACACAAAGGAGGGTCCCTGCCTGAAGAAGAGGCCACTGCGCTGGCACTCTGGGGGCTCGCACCCTAGCTCGAGCTAGACAATAAAACTCCTTTTGATAATTACAGCCTCGGTGACGCTGTCTCTCTGTCCCACGGCCCTGTGAATCTCGACTATAACAATCACGATGAACTCATGTTTGATGTGTTTTAAACCATTGCATTTCAGGTATCATTGATGTTCAAATTGTCCTGCCTTTGGCCAATGAAAACTTCCAAGGTTTTTCAAGAGTTTTTTTTACCTGAGTCCAAGAGTCTTTGGTACTACCTCATTTTCTGATATGAGTAGATGTGTCAGGCTTGTGGGACACTCTTTTGGGTGCCCCAGGCCCAGATGAACTATTAATATGTCCCCCAAAAGTTCTATTTACTTTTAGTATAAAATGGCATTTAGAGATCATCATTAGGGCTTTTGAATGTTCATTTCTATAGTTTGGACATTGTTAAATCTTTATTCAGACCATGTTTTATTAACTACCCTCCCTACATATACGAGAAATTAGCACTCCTTTGTTTTTTTCCTACTTTTTTTCTTTAACCTTCTCAACTTATGTCAGCTGTAACATTGCAGCGTCTTTAAAACTTGTAACCTCAACATTTTGTTATGTGACTATAATTAATCTGCTTCAGTTTGTCTATAGACTGATTATAAAGGTGTAGAATAAAAAATAGCATTTGCAAAGTTACGATGATATAAACACCATCTATTGATGAACCCCCCCAAAATATGAAAAGATTCATAGCAAAAGAAATGTGATCCTATTTCCCTGCAAACTCTGTAAACCTCCTGGCCAAATGTGTTCTTTTTACAATTAAAATTAATTGCTCAATGTCATGCAACTTTGAATTCTGCTTCATATTTGTGTTATGATATTTTACAGCTACCATGTTCCCTGGCATTTATAGCTGTTTTGTTTATTTTTGTTGACAGAAGAAACACGTGCTTTCATCAGATCAATTTCACTTTTGCTGAATCACAGATATTTCTCTTTCTTGGGTTTCAATTTTGCTTTGATGGAATACATCTTTTTATTCTTCAAAGGTTTATGGAAGATAAACTTTCTCATTCTTTCCTACCTGAAACTGACTTTATTTTTTCTCCTATTTGATTGATAGTTTGGCTGGGTATAGCTTTTCAGATTTGAATTACTTCTCTCTTAGAACCATGAATGAATTTCTCTGTTATTTTCTAGCATTGAGTGTTATCAATTATAAATCTTATATCCATCTTTGTGGCAGCTCTTTTTAGTGGACTACCCTCCACTAAAGTCTTCTCCTCTTCCATCCCCCCAAACGCTGATTTTGTTCAAGAACCATGACCACTATTTTGAAGGAGGAAGTTTGCCTTCCAGCCCTGGGCAGGGACTTACGATTCATTTCACAATAACTACGTTCTTCTTGTCCATGATTGATTTATAAATAGGCTTTTGGCCATTTCTGCTTGAGGATGTGATGATTCTAAATTGTTGCAGCCATCCTGAGACCCTGTGGCAAAGAGATAGATGTTAGAGGTGGCAGAGGAGAAAGACTAAAAGAATCTAGGTTATTGATGATGTGATTGAGCAGTTGAATTAACCAACCTTTAAAACTACTTTACGCTGTAAAATTTTTATTTGTAGATATATTTTAGATAGTCTTAGTTTGAGGATCACTTTGCCTCTTGAAGAGATAATTTTTATTATGATTCGTAACTATTACTTTGAATTTTTGGCACCTGAACTTGGCTAATCTTTATGTTAAAATAATTTGGGCCAAATGTTCTTCCAATCTCTTCTTTTTTTTTTTTTTTTTTTTTGAGACAGAGTCTCACTTTATTGCCCAGGCTAGAGTGAGTGCCATGGCATCAGCCTAGCTCACAGCAACCTCAAACTCCTGGGCTCAAGCAATCCTGCTGCCTCAGCCTCCCAAGTAGCTGGGACTACAGGCATGTGCCACCATGCCCGGCTAATTTTTTTCTATATATATTAGTTGGCCAATTAATTTCTTTCTATTTATAGTAGAGATGGGGTCTCGCTCTTGCTCAGGCTGGTCTCGAACTCCTGAGTTCAAACGATCCGCCCACCTCGGCCTCCCAGAGAGCTAGGATTACAGGCTTGAGCCACCACGCCTGGCCCCAATCTCTTCTTCATGGAGGGATAAGGAACTACATAAAAAGAAGGCCTCTCTACAATAAATCTGATAGACTCGCAGAGCTGAAAAGACCATCAAGAGTTAATTTAGTCTATTGCCTTTACTCTCAGCAGGGCTGATGAGAAACCACCCCATAAAATTGCTTCATATGCTTTTCATAGACACAGAAATGTCATCACCTCCTTTGCTGTGGTACATTCCAGCATGTCAGTGCCAAAGAAGGAGGCCAGAGCGTCAGGAATTTATCCTGAAATAAATGTGGTGCCATTTGTCCTGATGGAACCAGTTTTCACTAGTGAGTGGAGGCATTTCTTACCTCCAGAAATCCAACTAATGGACCAATTGATAAAATAGAAAGATATAAAGAAGTGAGAGTTTGAATTGAAGAATGACATTGTTTTACAGGTTTTCCTAGAGTGTTCTTTGAGATGTAAAGCTAAAGGAAGTGGAACTATAACTTAATTTTCAAAAATAAATGTCCAAAATACTGCTCATCAAGTGGAAAATGTGTTTTAAGCAACGATGCCATCGGCTTGCGAAGCCCGCGGCGACGGGGAAGCCGCGCACCGGGAGAGGCGCTGCCCCGCGCCGGCTGCCTCGCTCCTGCCGCCCAGCTGCAGCCATGCGGCCGCGAACCGGGCTTCCTTGACACGCAAATCCCAGATGGTGCTTTGAACCGAAGGCCCGTATTGCACGCAGATTTCAGCCACATGTGGTTTAATTTTCCTTTCTTATTGTTACTCAATGCATGGGGAAAAAGTAGATAAACACATAACACAAAGAAAGAAAACCACTCGACCCCAGACTGTTCATATTCTGGTATTTATCCTTCTAGATGTTTTCTAGGCGTAATCATTTATATGTCTGGCTTAATTTTTTCCTACAAAAAATGGGACCGTCCCCAGCCCTGCTCAGGTCTGTGGCTGTGCCATGTCCGTGCCAGGCAGGCGCAGCTCCAGACGACCTGGCGCTCCTCTGACCAGGCTCAGAACCCCGCTGACCGCTGCTGCCCACCTGGGGGAAGCGCCAGGAGCCCCCGGCCTCAGAGCCACCATGTCCTGCTCCCGAGACCCTGCACAAGCGGCCTCCGCCCCTCACGCCAGCCTCCGGTGCTTCCTTGCCCCTTTTGTGCAGCTGAAGAAATGGAGACTTAGGCTGAGGTAGAATCTAAACTCAGGCGGACTTGGCTCCGTGGTGCTGCGGCCTCCAGATAGCAGCTGCAGTGACGTCTAGACTGATGTCAGACCGCAGGGACGTGAGGAGGAGGCAGCAGGGGAGGCAGGTGCTGCCCACAAGAGGACAGAGGACATGGGGACGGCCCTGATCGCTGCAGTGGGCTAGGAGGAGGCGCCGGGCCACTTTCTGTGCTGCCACGAAGACACCAAAGGCCAGGGTCGCCTGAGTGGGGAGGCAGGGTCTGGGGCAGGTGAGTCAGGGGCAGAACGGGCTCCTTGGGGCAGGGCTGGCCTGGGGAAAGCCTTGAGTCTGCAGAGGCTGGTTTTCACTCTCGAGCTCGCCAAGTCCCGGCAGCCCCTCAGTGGCCTGGGTCCCCAAGGCCAGACTATCCTAGAGTCCAGTCCCCTCCTGTCCCATCGGAACCCCCTGTCTGGTAGCTGGGTCTCTCCAAACATGTTCTCTGCTACAGCTAACTGAAGAAACGCTTTCATGCCGTTGTTAATGGGGGTTATTGGCTCAGTGAGTTTCTCTCTCCCAAACATTTGCACTTCAGCAGTGGTTTTGGTAATGGGTGCTAGAAACACAAAGATACAGCCTCGTTAGACTGCAGAGACAGACATTTCAATGACACGAGGGGATGTGATAAGGGCACGTACCTGCAAAGGGTTCTGCTATTTTCTTTTTCCCAGAGGTGGGTGAGTGTAGCCCCAGAAGGAGGTGTTTGAATGGGATTTTGAGGGTTGAGTAGGAAGGAGATGTACACCAGGCTGAGGGGGGTCCAGGCGGGGAAGGCAGTATAACTGACCCTGGGAAACCATGACGGTCGGCTGCTCTGGCCAAAGCAGGCAGAGGCCAGGGGGTCCTGCTGGGCTGTGAAGGGCCTTGTGTGACACCGTGGGACACTGAGGCTGTGGCCTGTGGGCAGCTGGCTGCATCCCACTCAACACTGTTTGAAGCAGGGTAGAGACCTAATCTGATTTCTGTTTTGGAAAGACATTACTGGTAACAGTGAAGAGGCTGGATGAGTCACTTGGAGAAAAAGAGACTATTCCAGAGAGTTCAGTAATGCGGCCACTTTCAGCAGGTGGCGAGGGTGAGTTTGGGTCAAGGAGGCCTCTTCCCAGGATTCTGAGAACCACCGGCTCTGGCCCCAGGGAAGGGAAGACAGCCTTAAGGACATGCAAGGGAGGAGAGAGGGCGCAGTGACCCCACCACCCAGCCCTCCTGGCCCTGGTCGGTGGGCGACAGGGCGAGAGGGTGCGCTGCCTTCCCCGCCCCCCGGGGAAAGGCTTGTTGTTCACCGTCTCATAAATCCCGGGACTGGCCTGTCGGGGCGCTGGCCTCAGCTGGTTGGAGCCGGGGCCCGACACCCTTTCCATGTTCGCTTTTTAACGGCCAGCGAGCTTTAGGGCAGGAGCCCACGGGGACAGGCTGGGGCCATCTGTCAGGTGCTGGGCTGGCTGGCCAGGGGGTGTCTGCCCCACAGAAAGCCAGTCCGGTGGGTCAGAGCCAGGAGGGCGGCGCGGCCTGGTAAACAGCTCTTGGGCCAAATAAGTGGTTTAAAAACATGGTTAAAGAGACAGGAACGCGTCCTGGTCCAGGGTCGGGAATCTGGAACCAGGGAGGGCTCAGATCCCAGCTCTGCGTCTTGCTTGCTGTGCGCCTTGGGAAAGCCACTTAGCCTCTCTGGGCCTTAGTTTTCTCATCTGTAACATGGGGCAATAATAATACCCACTTTGTTGGTTTGTTGGGAGGACTAAATAAACGCGTCCATATGTCTGCAGCATTTAGCGTCCTGCCTGGGAGTCCCGTGACAGCATTTGCTCCCTGGAGACCCCAGGGCCCGCGCAGGAATCAGCCCTGGCGCGGCTGTAGCCTGGGCAGGGGCCGCCCTTCGCCGTGCCGCCCCCAGGCCACTCCTAGCCTGGGGCTTCGGCGGTTCGTTCTGTTCCTTTTGCACTTGGATTCCGGGAATACTTAATGGGACGCGTTAGAGCAAAACAGCGTGGCCCGCGGCCTTTCTCTCCAGATTAAACAGGTGCACGATCGTAGTTAGCCAAGCCTCTCTGCGGCCCCTGTGGTGCCGCCTCCGAGTCCGGCGCCCAGTCGTTCTGTGCGCGGGGTCCCCCTGCCCCCTCGCCGCGCTGGGCAGAGCCGTCTCAGCCGTGAGAGCCCGAGGCAAAAACGAAAACGCTCTCCCTCGGCAGTGCCCATGCCGGAATTCGCAAGATTTCAGAGGTGGCTGCGTGGCCCAGCGGGTGCCAGGCGGGACAGGTGTGTGCAGCCACTTGTGTGAGCCCGCCCCGTGTCCTGCCCCTCAGAGGGGCTGCGGGGTTAAGGAATGTTCCTGCAGGAAATCAGCCCAGCCCACAGGCCAAGGCCTGGGCCCTGACGCCTTTCTGCCTTGGGTGACACTTCTGGCCCCAGCACGTGTTGTCCGCCACCCTCTCCTCGCTGAAGTTCAGGGTCAGGTTCTGATACAAGCAGCACTGTTGGAGAGGCCCATGACTGTGGGAATCGTCGCTGAGAAGTGACTGGTGGGCCCCAGGGTGGAGTGGTGACCCACATTGGTCACACATCCCACCTGGCTCCAAATCGGCCTGTTAGCACAGTCCGACTGGAACTGTTGTCCCCAGTACCGGGGATTTTTCAAGTAGCTGTGAAGGGAACACAGTTCTGGGTGCTGGTAAGGATGACACACAGCCTGGCCTGTGGCATAACCCTGGGACACCCTCACCCTCAGGGTCTCCACCCACGGTCGTGCCATCTGAGTCCTCTCGGGGTTCACACATGGGGCGCACGGGGGTGGAAGACATGCCCCTCTTCCTGCCACCTGTTCTGTCACACCCCGGGGGCGCCAGGCTCAGCACCAACACCTGCGCCAGGAAGGATCTTTCATTCCACAGGTTCAAAGTCATTTTCTTTTCTGCCTCTGCCCCTCCCCACCCGTCCTTGTCTGGCCTCCCGCTCTCCCCTGCGCCTGGCTTTCAGCAGCTGTCTCTACTCGCTTTCCTGCCGGCGGCCTTGCTCCGGAAGGGAGGGCTGTCTGCGAGGCGGGTGCTGGCCCTGGGTGCCAGGAGGGAAGGCAAGAGTGGAGCTGCCGGCCTCTGAGGCCTGGGAGGAGACAGTCCCCGAAGTGGGACCCGGAAGTGGGGACTCCCCCCTCTCCCTTTTGGAACTGCCAACCCAAGAAGCCAAAGGAGGACGGCCCACGCTAGCCGTCCGCCACCCCACGGCACCTGCCTCCCAGGCAGTTGCGTCCAAGGGAGCGGGAAAATTCTAGAGCCCAGTATATCAGCCAAGGACTCAGCCAGCATTCAGACTGTCACCTGCAGAAGGTTCCCTCTTCTTCCTGCCTGGTCTGGGACCTCGTGGTGGGGACCACAGGAGCTTCTGGTGGACAGAAGACCTTGGGAAACCAGGACCTGACCGGTGTGGTCCCAGCTGTGTCTTGCCAGTGGAGTGGCTCATTCTACTGGGCTTATGGTGTCCAGCGGGGATTAAGTTCTGTGTCAGCCTCAGAGCTCCCTCCGTACGGAGAAAATTTCAGTCTTGGGCATGTCAGCCCAGACACGACCCCCGAGGCCGACATAAGCAGGTTACTTGGGGCACCTCGTCCCTTGCTGCGACTCCTCTGACCCCCTCCGCAACTGAGCGATCTCCTTTGCGGGGCCCAGCTGCTGCCTTCTCTCCTGGTCTTCTGCCGCCGCCCCCCCCCCCCCCCCCCCCCCCCCCCCCCGCAGCGTGCAAAGCAAGGACCCAGACCTTAACACCTCCTTACACTCGCACACGTGCACACACGCACAGTTGCCGTGCCAGTAGTCACACCACGTACAGAAGATTTAGAAAACAGAGAAACTCCCCACCGTCTCCAGCCAGGGACAGAGCCGCTGCGGCAACTGTTTGTTCTTTTTCAATAAATCATCAAATACTAATTTAACACAGTAGCAGTTTTATTCTCTATACGATCCTGTGGCCTGCTTGTCTCACTTGACATTATGTTACAAGAATTTTATAACAGTTGTCATTTAAAAGGAGAGATTAATATTCCAGGAAATTAATGTACCATTGATAACAGTCCCACAATTTTGTTTGGGACATTTAGGTGATTTCTGGTTTTTTGCTGGTTCTAATATTACCGCAGTGTAGCTTTTAGCACATTTTGAATTTGTCTGTGGGACAGATGAATGCGAGGGTTGCGTTTCATGAGTCCAGCGACCAGGACTAGGGCCCATCCCTCGCCGTGCTCCACGCGAGGCACGGCGGGCCAGAGCGAGTGCGCCACCCAGCGTAAGCCAGCCCTGCGGGCCAGCTCGGCCCTTCCTGGGCGAAGGATGCCTGGACCCCTCTGTCATTGTCGTCTCCAAGTCACTGTTGACCACTAGAGTCAAGCAAGTCACAGGCCCAGTGTCCCCAGTTGGCTGAGCTTTGGTGACGCAGCCTCAGCTGAGCTTGCTGAGGTGGATTTTAGGCGGCATTTGTGTCCCTTTTGAAAGGCACCATGTGCCTGTCCTGGTGGGCACCTGCCCACCTTCCCCAGTTCCTGAGCAGGAAGCAAGGTCGCCATGGCGAAGGTGCAAGGGCAGGCGATGGGTCCACCTAG
This sequence comes from Mirza zaza, assembly GCA_008750895.1. Taxonomy (NCBI): domain Eukaryota; kingdom Metazoa; phylum Chordata; class Mammalia; order Primates; family Cheirogaleidae; genus Mirza; species Mirza zaza. The sequence continues at coordinate 19,715 of VSMD01130672.1, forward strand.
GTGGGGAGCAGCCATCGCTGCCATCTCCTGGTGCCCCAGCGCCCCACACGCATTCCGCTGGGGTCAGAGAACATGCCCCAACTGCAGTGCTCTGCCAGGCCCAGCGCTTTGAACTACAGCGATCAGGCCTGCGACTGCAGCCTCACACCCAAGGACTTGCTGATCTTCTTTCTTTCCACCCCCGCAAGCATGGGGAAGGACTCTCTCTGCAAGTTCCCTCATCTAAGAAAAACTTCTTCCAAAAGAAGTGCAATTGTCTTAAGACCCCCTCCCTGGAAATCGCATCAAATAGCCAGGAAAGGTTAATCAGCAGAAACAATAACAGACTAAAAGTCATCACCACACTCAGACTTTTCCTCTGCTCTTCTGAGGGCAGCTCCAAGAGATTACCTGGGAGACTTCGCTTGATAAGACCACCTTTGCTCACAGCGCAGTTCCGCCCCTCGCCTGCCCCGCCAGGAGCTCAAAGGAGCGTTCTCCCAACCGTTGTTTGTTCTTTGGGCTCATTCAGGTCTCCTGAAAATCTTTTTCTGTCCCTCAAAATTGCCCACATCTCCCATTTCCCTCTTCCCTGTGCAAAGGGCATTTAAGCCTCCAGCGTCTGACTCTTCCCGGAGTCTCGCACTCCGCATGGCTCCCACGCTCGGGCACGGCTCTGCATGTGCACGCCCTTCTCTCCTGTTCGTCTGCCTGCCGTCAGTTCATTTAGGCAGACCTGACCTTGGGGGGGGGGGACTCTCTTCCCGACAGTTCCCGCTGAGGGCAGGGGCAGGGGCAGGGGCAGGGGCTGAGCTGTGCGCCGTCCGCAAAGCATTCCTCAGCTCCACATCTTTGACTGAATTAAAACCAATAGGGAGATGTAACTCCCAGCAATGCTTGTAAATGCGCAAAATTTGAAATGACACAACCATCTAACAATAGAGGACACTATTTGTCAGAATAATAGAGCGGAAACATTTTATTGATATGAGAGGCTATTTGTAATGTACATTTGTGGGGAAGACATGATTCCATTTATTAATGAAAAATCACACACACACACACACACACACGCACGCACGCACGCCTGGAAAGCTAAAAATACACACCTAAATGTTAACAGTGTTATTTCCGGATGGTGAAATGATGAGTAAGTTTCATTTTCCTCTTTTTGCTTCACGATGTTTTCTACTTTACTATCAGTAGCATATAATAATTGTATAATTGGTAAAAAAAAATGCTCTTTATAGTACAATAATGTCTGTATGTTTTCACTTTATAAAGCTTTTTTGTAGGTCCAATTATGTTTGGTTATCACAGCAACACAGGAGTAAGGCCAGACGGCATATGTGCTCATGCCCTGTTCTGCGGTGGGGAAGGGAGGCTCGGGAAGGGAGGCTCGGGAAGGCGAAGCCTGTGGCTGCAGGAGGCAGCTGAAGCCAGGACTCTGGTCGCCTGGCCCAGGGCTGGCTGTGATGACGACAGCAGCTGCCTCAGTGGCCCTCTCGACACCCGGGCCCTCAGCTCCCCGGCTCCAACAGCTGGCCCTTCCGAGCTTCTCCAATATTGACAAGGGATCTAAAAACACATCTCTGATCATTTCATTGCCCTGCCTAGAACCTTCTGTGGCTCCTCATGACTCTAGCATAGGGGCTCCTAGGCTGGACAATTCTTTGTCATGGGGACTGTTCTGTGCATTGTAGGGCGTTTAGCAGCGTCTCTGGCCTCTTCCAAACAGTGGCAACCCCACCAAACACGTCCCCACCGAACATCCCCCCCACCGAACACCCCCCAACCGAACCCCCCCACTGAAGCCCCCCAACAAACACCCCCCCACCGAACCCCCCTAACCCCCCCACCGAACACCCCCACCGAACACCCCCACCGAACACCCCCCACTGAACACCCCC
>VSMD01130674.1:0-12169 GCA_008750895.1 Mirza zaza
CTGGACAAGTTGGACAACTTCCCTCAACTCTGTGAGCCCAGGTCCCCACGTGCAGACGGGGGACCCGTCGGGCTCACTGTCAGGAGGTAAGGAGCTACTCCTCTGACATGCTGGGTGCTGCAGTATTAACATGAAAATGCGGTTAATACTCTAGTATCGACACTGTGGTATTAACATGGAGTATTGAAGTGAGAAATGCCATGGCAGCTCCACTGGTGGGTCCCAAACCCCACCTGTGACTGTCCCTCAGTCACTGCAGCCAGAAACTGTGGCCTTGTCCTCATTTCCCTTCCTCAGCTCCCCTGTGCAGCTCCACCCGCAACCGCAGGGCTCTCACCTGCAATCCCTGTCCCCAATCTGCCTAGGTGTTCCCTGGGTCACCACCAGGTGGGGACATTAAACAGCTCTGTGCTGGGCACCCACATCCTGTCCCCAATCAGCATAGGTGTTCCCACTGTCACCACCAGGTGGGGACATTAAACAGCTCTGTGCTGGGCACCCACATCCTGTCCCCAATCTGCCTAGGTGTTCCCACTGTCACCACCAGGTGGGGACATTAAACAGCTCTGTGCTGGGCACCCACATCTCTGTGCAGTTCCCCAACCCTGACTGTGTCCTTACAGAAACCGCTGTCCCTGACACAGGACAGTGACACCCAATGCTGGGAGCCACTTTTAGTCCCAGTGGTCGTTGGATTCGCACAGGAAAGAACTCAGGAGCCAGCTGCCCGCGCAGAGTGAAGTGAGGCGTTAGCCTCAGAGCCGAGACAGAGACACACGAAGCCTCACGTGAGGCCAAATGCTGTTTATTTCCCACCTCTGGGTGCAGATCGGTGAAGCCCTGAAAAAGGCGTCCACATGGGAAAAGGGAAGAGCCTTGGGTTTCATAGAAGGCTTTGCTGGGAGGAGTAAGTACATTCCTTTTCAAACAACCAGGAGGGGTGAGCTTCCTCCTTTCAGGAGGGAGGGGGAGGTGAGTGCCCTTAGCTCCCTGGGGTCTGGCAAACGCTCCCTGCCTAACACAGCCCTGGCACGGGGAGAGCGGTGGGCTTGATAGGAGGTTTGGATGGAATTCGGGGAGGGTGGGTTCTGTAAGCCAAGCAGAGTTCTGTTCAGAAACGCAGGGAACCTGCCCCTCAGCAGAGCAGAAGCTGCCGCTCCCTGCAGAGGAGACCTGAGCCAGGTTCCTCCAGGGCCTCTATTGGATCAGCTTAACTACAGGCTAAACAAGGGGAGAAATATTCATGTCATTTCTTGGAAAGGGCAGGTGTTTTCTGGAATTGGTGTGACTCCCTCCTTTGGGTCGAACAGGAAGTGTTCTCGGGTCAGGCAGAGATTGGGTGGTTCCCGTAGAAAGTTTCTGGAACTGAAGGGCAGAGTGAAGCAGTGAGGGCCAGAGCTGGTCCATTTCTGCAGGATTCTGGCTTTAATGGGTTGGACGTTGTCCTGTCTCGGGCTGTCTGGTTTTCATGAAGGAAGCTCTAACTTGATTTTGAAACTTCCTGACTCACTTAAACAAAGCCTGCACAGTTCAGCAACGCCCAGGGCAATACCCAGAGCAGTGTCTGCCAGTTCCCAGCTCATCATCTGGGGACCCTCAGATTATGGGGGTGGCAAGGAGTGGGGTGGGGCTTGTCACAGCCATTTCATCCCCCTGTGAGCAGGTGACTTGGAACATCATGATGCTGGTGCACAAGGACGGTGGCTTTATCACCATCATTATCATGAATGCCCAGAGTGGGGAACTCTTTCTGGAACAGGCCGGAAAGGAAATATTTTAGGTGCTGCAGGCGGCCTGGGAAGGTTAGCACGTTCAGCCCCACCCCCACACATCCTCCAGAAAGGGCAGAGGGGCTGGAGGCTGCACTGACAAGTCAGGCCTATGTCAGGAAACCTCCAGAAGAGCCCTGAACTCTGGGGGTCACAGAGCTTCTGGGCTGCTGAGCAGGTGGGGGTGCCTGGAGGAGGCAGGGCGGCCCCCAGCCTTCCGCACTCCTGGCCCCGTGCGTCTCGTCCGTCTGCTGCCACCTGCACCCTCGCTCGTGTGCTTTCTGATAGACCAGGACACGGAAGGAAGCCCCTTTCCTGAGTGCTGGGACCACTGGCGGAGGGGTTGGGAAACCGTGATTTATATCCCTGGTCAGGAGTTCCAGGGACCCAGACTTGTCATTGGCATTTGAAGCAAGGACAGTGTTGTGGGACTCAGGCTTTTACCTGTGGGATCTGATGCCAACGCAGGGAGGGAACAGCTGAACTGAATGGCATCCTAGGTCACCAGATGGCGACCACCACCTGGTTACCTAGGATGAGCGTTCACACCACTCAGCCCCTGTGTTCTAGGTCACCAGGTGGCGATGTGACCTAGAACACAGGGGCTGAGTGGTGTGAACGCTGTGCACAGCCCAGCCCTGCCCAGCAGGATGGCACTCACAGCAGCCCCCTCCAACACTGGCTTGGGGACAGGGCGGGAAGCAGTGGGGGCAGCGCCACCTGGAGGCGCAGAGGGGCAACAGCTGCTCCCCAGGAGGAGGAGGAGGCCTCGGGGCAGCCAGAGCACGGCCAGGGGACAGCATTGAGGGACACAGACATTGTTGGGTCCAATCCTGCAGGTGGCCAGTAAGATGAGGTCAGAGACGGAAGCTCTGGGCGTGGTGACAGGCAGGGTGTGGGGGATTTGGGTAGAGCAGCACCACAGTGGGGGACCTGGGGGAAGGCAGGTGCCGGTGGTGGGTGCTGAGGGGTAGAGACAGGGTCTCCTGCCCTCTGTCTCCGGCCCTTTCTGCCACGCGGCTCCGCCTCTGCAGAGACCTGGACTGGGCGTCTGGTTTCTGGTTCTGGTCCTGACTGTGCCCGGCTGGGCCGATGGCCTTGGGCAGATGTCACCTTCCTACTCTGTGTTTGCATCTGTCAGTAGCTGGGTGAGCCCTGACTGCGAAGAACTTCTCAGGCTTTTATGTTCATTGCTCTGGGGGCGGGGGGTGACTGGGCCTGTGGTGATGGCTCGTTGAGGGAAGCTGAGAATGTCCCCAGTTGGCAGTGAGCTGTCACCCAGGATGGCCTGAGGTCTCATCTGGGCTGGGGGGTCTAGAACACGGGACTGATAGGACACATGGCAGGAGAGGAAGGGGACTGTGTTCCAACAAGCTCCGTGGTGATTGCAGCAGGGCAGGTGGCAGGTGGCAGTGGCAGGTGCCCCATGAGGAGGAGCACCAGGTGTATGAGAAGGTGCTTTCCCTGGGGTGACTCTTGCTGCAGGAGGTGAGCCATGTCCCCCACACCTGAGTTAACTCAAAGGTCAGAGCCGTCAGGAAGGAGGCTGTGGGAACGGGGTGAGGGTCAGGGTGGGGACGGGAGTCCTGCAGAGTGAGGGGCGTAAGGGGACGGGGCCGTGTGAAGGTTAAGGTCCGGTGTGAGCCTGACTGGATGGAGGAACACCCAGAGACCTGGCGAAGGGCGTGGCTGGGTGAGCGAGTGAGGGTGTGTCCTGAGCAGAGGACAGTGTGAGTGTCACTGAGCTGGGGGACAAGATCCGCCCTCAGTGTGGCCAGGACCACCCAACCCCCTGGGGGTGTGGGGAGAACACAGAGAGACGCAGATGTGTCCATGTCCCTGCTGGAGCTGGGACACTCCTTCCTCCCTTGTCCCAGGACAACAGTGCCAGGCTCCCCAGCCTGGGGACTCCAGGGCACACGCCAGTGATCCCCTGGGTGCTCAGGCTTTGGCCACAGACTGGGGACAGCACGGGCTTCCCTGGCTCTGAGCCAGCGCACTTGGACTGAGCCCTGCTGCCAGCACCCCAGGGTCTGTGTCTGGGGGATGGCGTGCCCTGGGACTTGTCATCCTCCCTCACCTGTGAGCCCATCCCCCTCACATACATCCCTCTCCTGTCTCTGCCTGTCCCTGTCCCCACCTGCCCAGCCGGTTGCTTGTGCCTCTGCAGAGCCCCGAGTCACACGGGCAGCAGAGGCGCCAATGAGGAGGGACGTGGGGACAGGGGGACTGGCTGTGCCCGCCCAGATGTCCAGACAGTGGTCACAGGGCTCAGCCCACCCAGGGATCCCAACTTGCTCACATCCTGCCACAAACTGGCACGGGCAGGGCTGCTCCGGAATCGCACGCACATCCCGTGTTCTATTTGTCACACCCATTTCGATGGTGAGGGATTCTAGGGCCTGTCTACTCCAGCAAATGAAAAGCCACCTGAGGCCTTATATCTTCCTGAGCGGGTGACGGGCTTCAGAGGACCCAGGTCCGAGAGATGAGGTGCAGGAGGGGACAGACCTGTGACTACAAGCCTTTAGATAGAAACCTTTGAGATCAACTCGGAGGACAAAAATATTTGCAACAGTGAAATCATGTTGTGTATTTATTGACCAAAATATCCCAAGCCGATAAAAACCGCAGACACCCTCGCAGTGCTTCTGCAGCTAAGGAAAGCGAGACAGCACCAGCACGTGACAATGATGCTGGTACCTGTCACAGTGCGACCATGGATGCCAAGTGATCTCCATGGATAACGTTATTTACACTCTCATCTGTAAATACACACGTCATACACACAGCTCTCTCTCTTTAGAATGAGACCTTATATTTTTCAAGTAAGGCTGTGCGACACTAGCCTCATGCCTGGAGATTTCTGATCCGGACACCCTGGACCCTCCCGAGTTCTGTCCCAGCCGTGGCAGCAGCACAGGAAAGGACTGATCTTCTCGGGGGTGGCCCACTGTCCCCAAATCTCCTGCACACAGTGTGGGGCCTCATGACACTGAAGAACCCGTCACTGTCCTCTAATGCCCCACTCAGATGGCGCCTCCCCAGCCAGGCCTGTTCCCCACTGTCCCCTTCCCTGCCGCGCCACTGCCAGAGTGACTCTCACGTAGCTCTGTGCTCCTCCTGTGTGTCCCTCACGCTGCCCTGTGTGTGGGATCCTCCACCCATGGCGTCCTCTCTCCTGACCCAGGACTTCCTTGAGGGGAAGGACTGTGTCACCCTCACCATTGTCCCATTCCTGCCAGCAAGAGAGCCTGAACACATGAAATGCTCACACGTGTTTATTAAATGCAGCAGTGACTGAAGAGTTAGGGTTAAGCATCTAGATATTTGTTCCTCCAACTCAGGAGCTCAAGTGCAGGGGAGCTCACAGAGGGGTGTCCTCCAAGGCCCCAGGCACGAGTGCCCCCTACACAGATGCATGTGCCCTAAGCAGGCCTCTTTGTTAAAATCCGTCTTAAATTCCCATCCTCTTTTAAAGGGAGAAACATCGAGTTCTAGAAGGCTTAGCTGGAGAGTGCAGCTGAACTGGAGAGTGGAGTCGATTATGCAATCACGTTCAGAGACATTTCTCTAAGTTGTCACCACAGGGACAACCAAGGTCTTGGAGGCCCAAAAGGGAAAGAGTTGTTTCGGTGCCCATGAGAGACACTCCTGGAATCTTTAGCTTCGGTTGGTTACACAGACTGTAACGCCTCATTGGAACACTACACAAAGGAGCGTCCTCTTGCATGTTCATTGACGTCCACTCGTCTCTCCTGGACAGACAGACACACGGGAGGGGTGTTAAGGGCGAGGGAGGGGCGGCACTGAGGCCCTGAGACTCCGTGGGGCTCCTCCCATCCTGGGCAGGGAACAACAACCTGGAAGACCCGTGAGTCCTCACCCTTGGTGACATGTGTACCCTCTTAGGAGCTCCAGGGCTCACCTCTGCTACTCAGTGTCCTCTCGGTTGGGGATGCAGAGACCATGTGTTTCTGGAATTGCTCCGAGTCCTTGAATTGATACATGACACCGACCAGGACCAGCAGAGCCACAAATATGACGTCATCAATCTGGAGGGGCAAGGGGTAGAGGATGGAAGTAAGCTGGGGCCGGGGGATGAGGGCCGATGGCGATGTGAGCACTAAACCGGGAGAATTTATCTGCGATTCAAGTGTGCCCTGCGAAGGACCAACTCTGACTTCCGGGGGTTGGGGTCCCCTGTCCTCTCTCAGCCTCACGGGGCAGTATCCCAGCCGGTGTCCATGAGGGTCACGTGTGGGGGTGAGAGTCTGGTGGTTTCAACACTCCCTGCCAGCGCTCCCTGAGGGAGAGGGTCATCTGCTTGGGGAAACCCCTTGACAGGTGGCTTCAGGTGCGGGAGGCCTGAGGTGGGGTCTGGAGTCACACAGGGAAATGGAGCTGTTCTCTGCAGGCCGGGAATAGGAATTTGAGGGTTCAGACAGGCTGCAGAGTGAAAAGCGAGATGGTGGCAGGGGACAGAAGGTTCCGAGCCCCATGGCGGCAGGTGCAGCCTGCAGGGAGAGGCTCCTGCCCGAGACCCAGACTCGCCAAGCAGGGCTGGCGACGCCCCAGGGATGGGTGGTTTGCGGGCTGTGATGTGAACCTCCACCCTTCACTGACCCTCTGCAGAGAGCCAGCCACTGAGAGGAACTTCTGGGCTCCTGACAGTGACATTTTGTGGAGGGGAGGAATGGCGGCTGTCCCTTTGGCTTGGGAAAAAGAGTCAGTGAAATGATCCCCACATTGGACTAACTGAGCAGCAAGAGGGACCCAGGAGCAATGCAGGCCTCTGCTTGTTGCCCCTGAGAACACCCAGGGGTGCGGGGTCTCCCAGAGCAGCTGGGAGGAGAGTTTTCATAGAATCCATTTGCACCTGAGGGACAAGGGAGGACCCAGGTTGCCATTTGGGTTCTAATTATGTGAGATGATAAACATGACAGTATTAATCTTATCAATATTAATAAGGTGCACGGCACCTGGTAGGTAACAAAGAAAAGTTTCTCAATAATCATTTTTAAAATGGACTTGGTGGTAGCCAGCTGCTCAGGGACTTGTCCCTTTGGAGAGGCGTCTCCTTAGCCCTTTCCTTCTCCCCCCTCAACTGAGCAGCGGTCGTCACACGTCCACTCGGTACCCGAGGCTGAGAGCAGCACCCTGACAGGCACAAGCTGGGAGGGGACAGGTGCAGACCAGAGGAGTGTCACTCCCAGCAGAGGGGTAAGAGCCATAAAAGAGCAAAAAGAGGGTCCCAGGGCCCTGAGGGGAGGGAGGTTTGCTTCTCCCCAGGAGCCTTAGCGAGGGTGGGGTGGGAGCAGCCTCCCGGGCAAAGAGGGGGCAGGATGAAGGAGTCGGAGTCAGTGAGTCCTGGGAGCTCAGAGGAGAAGCTGGGCCTTCTGCACTGAGTATGCGGTGCATTTCCATGGTGTTATTAAAGAAAATTCTTTTTATACGTAGAACCTTCCAAGGAACAAGGGTCCCTCAAGCACTGAGATTGTTGCTGTTTGATGGGAAATAACTCCAGCTGTCAGACCCTGGAGCCCCTGCATTCTGGGGTCATCATGGGCAAAGCTGGCACACAGGGTGGTCTCCCAGGGTCAGATGGGGCAGCTGAGGCCGGAAGGTGGGGTGTCGGTGGGCATGGGGGGAGGTCTCCGCCCGAGATCACACCTTGGGAGACTGAGATTACAAGCTGAGTGTCCTGACTGGGGCTCTGTGTGCTGCAGGGCGCTGGCTGTGCTGCTGGGGTTCCTCCTGTGGGAAAAGTCCCAGGTTCTTCCTCCCTCCTCCCTTCCTGCCCACATCTCCATGCCCTCCCTGGACAGGGAGCTCATCACTGGGGAGTTTCTCAGTTTCCCTGCTTGTGCCTGTCCTCGGACGACAACAAACCCCTAAAACCGCATCCCAGCTTCCGTCCCAGAGTCCACCAACAGTCACCCCCTCTTAGAGCCAACCATCAACTCTCCCCAGGCCTAACTGTGCGCTTGCCTAAGAATTCCCGGGAACTGGCCTTGAGCAGATAGCTCTGACCCCAAAGGCAGCATCACTGTCTGCAGAAGGCAGGGTCTGGCGGTTCCTCTGGCATCCTGCTGCGGTCCCCTCTGCCCGCCAGCCCACGGAGAACGCGCTGCCCAGGGCCCTGGGAGGACGGGCTGACCCGCACACAGCTGCCCCTGTGCGTCCTCTGTCACAGCTGCTTCCCTGTCCAGTCCCGCAGTCGCCTCAGGAGCCTGAGATGGCCTTGGGGACATGAGTCCCCATGTCCTCAGCTGGTCGGCTCCTGAAAACCCCTGCTGTGCCCGACACCCACCCCTCTCCAGTGGGCTCCTCGTGTGGCAGCAGCCCACCCTGCTTCGGGCAGCCACTGACCAGCGTCAGCCGACCTTTGCCCTCCTCCCGACAATGTCCATCCAGTGAGCACAGCCAGGAGCACAGACTCCCAGCGTTCCTCCTGGTCCTTTCCTGGTCCATTTCCTGGCACTGACTTGGTCAGGCAGCCATGGCCCTGCTTCAGTGACCCCCACGGTCCCCTGACTGGCTCTATATCATGTCCCTGCCACTCCACATTCAGCCCAGGACCACGGAGGCCTCCCATGGGCACCTCTGGCCATGACCTTCCTCTGGACTCGGGGTGCAGGACACACCTGCAGGCAGCTGCAGGCCCTTCCTGACCGGCCTCCCTCCCCTCCTCCCCTGACCCCTGCAGCCCTCACATCCAGGTCCCTCCCCCCACACTCCAGGCAGGAGGGGCTGCCCTGATGGTCCCAGCCTGGCTAAGCAGCCCCTCCCTGGGATGCCCACGTCTGTCCCAGCACCTCCCCTCCTCCACAGGAGACCCAGGACAGCCCTCTGGACTCAGAAAAGACATAGCCCCTCCACCAGGAACTCCTGATCTCCCATGGAAACATAAGAACAGAATTTTGCATAAGAAAAGAATTTTGATACAACCTTTGAATTAGAAGCTGGCACTCACATGTCCCAGACTAGGAACCTTACTGAGTCCTCCCCATGGGGATAGTTCCCCTGTGGATTTTCCCTGAAATATCAGGAGGCGCTTACCCCCACAGGCATCCTGAGCCACTGTATCAGGTGTTCTGTCCCCTACCTGCAGGGCGTTCTCTTAAAGACTGGGAATTTCACTTTCAATTTCGTTTTCCTCTACTCCCAGCCAATCATTTTCTAACTTAATTGTGAACCACAAAAACAAAAAACACCCGACAGGTGCATGACATGTGTAATCACTTGGCCCCTGACACGCAGAAATAGGAGAGGAAATACTATCCCCTGAGTCACCAACCACATACCAGACAGTCCTTCCTGACCTGGGGAAGGGCTGCTTTGAAGCCAGCTCAATGTCCCTTGATCATCACCCTGATTACTGAGTCAGCTTTTGCTCTGAAAACAAGCAAACCTAGTATCTCGACGACTCAGGACAGAGATTTCTTTCTCAGTCACGGAGCATGAGGGCCTGGGCAGTGGAGAGGCTTCTGGGCTCAGGAGCATTTGGCTTCAGGCAGAGGAGGAAGGTCAGGTCCCCACCTCCTGGGTTACACTCTGCTCCCAAGTAAAAGGAGTGGCCCCGACCAGGGACATCTCCTCCTGGCAAAGTGCACGGGAGCCCAAGGAGCTGACACCAGCCACGCAAGTCCCTCTGTGAACTCCTGCTCAGGTGTGCTCAGAGACGGTGTGCTCACTCCCTTCCACTGGCCAAAGAGATCACACGGCCAAGCCACAGGCAATGAGGAACCCTGGTAGGTCCCCAGATAATGGCAGGGACACGTCATGTATCACCTTGACGGGTCACAGCAGCAGGGGGTGGGCGGGTGAACCAGTCTGAAGCCAGAAAGACTTCCCACAGCCATTCAGAACTGAAGCCCCAGAAAATGCTGGGCTGAGGGACGAGGGACGGTGGCTGGGTGGGAACACTGCATCCACGTGTGTCCACAGGCACAGGCACAGCAGGTGCATGTCTAGGTGAGGCTCTGGTGGTGTCAGGGGATATGCTGCCTTCACTGGAACCCCGTGGCTGCAGGTCACACACTGCATAGCTTGGGCTCTCCAGAGAAGCAGAACTGTTGGGAGATACGTGCATACATATGGAGATTAACTGTCGTGGCCCGATTACAGAATGGGGGATGACATATACAGAACATATACATAAGACGCAGACAGACACAATTGGCTGCAGTCCCGGAAGAAAAGGGACAGAGAGACAAGAGACGGTTTCAGACTGCAGCACTGGAAAAGTGCTCTTCAACTTATTATATACAGTTTAATTGGGCAAGCATCCCACAGCTATTTTCTCATGCCAGCTACTTTCCCAGCTACGTTTTGGTACGTGATTTCCCACGGCCAACAACACCTGCTTTTCCAGTCAAAGCAAAAAGCATGGCCTTCTACAAGAGATATCTTTGATGTTTTGTACCAATTTCGGATAACAAACAATCTCGACTCGAGTGCGAGACCTTGAATCCTATACCTTCTTGCGAGTGCCTAGCCCCTCATGCTGGTTACCAGGCAACCTTGGCTTGCATGCAAGGCCATAGGTTCTTGGCCGTTTGCCTGGAGAAACAGTTTCTTCAGCCGGTCAACAAGCCACGTCCCGCTAATTGTGAGAACAAGCAATGGGCTCCCGTTCTGCTGGCTTGGGGTCTCAGCCAAACTGACCCTGGGAAGGCTCGCTTCAGCTTCCTTCAATTAACTGTTCAGAGTGGCTCATGGGACTGAAGGGTCGTCCAGGAAAGCCAGGCTGGATTGACACTGAGACTGAACCCACCACAACCAGGAGAGCCCTGGGGTCACTCCCCGTCCAGGGGCAGAAGAGGAGATGAGAGGTTCCAGTTCTAGCAGTGAGGCAGGAAGAAGGGGTGAAGCCCTCCTTCTTCCACCTCTTGTCCTCTTCAGGCCCTGCAGGGGTGGATGATGCTGGCACATTGCTGGGGGCACAGAGAGCACCACGTCCCCTACTCAAATGCTCATCTCTCCCACAGACACCCTGGCAGACGCTCCCAGAGCGATGTCGAATCTGGGCCCTCCTTGGCCCAGTCAGGTGACACATAAACTATACCAGGACAGCTACTAAATAAATGGATGTGACAGCCAGGAAATCCTCTCTTCAGATAAGGAGATCTCAAGACCCCGTGTGGCCGGGCACTGTGAGATATTAGTGCCCGGGTGTTACTCTGATGACCAGACGACGTGCACTGTGCCGAGGCCCCTGCTCACCCCCACAGGTGAGCCGCTCCCCCTGCCCAGCACCCCTCGTGCCCACGGCACCTGTCAGTGCTGCTGTGCTTTGTGTTCCTGTCACACAGGAAGTGGTGACTGCAGGGCCGTGAGGAAACCTTATGAGATTGTCTTGCAGAAGGAATAAATGCCTTGAAAAAATTGCAAATAGCTCCTGATGCCCAGAGTGTGGTGACTCAGGTGCCATCGGACACCAAAGCCCCACAGATCCCTCCCCCTTGCTCCCCACGCCAACAAGGGTCCCGGCCTCAGTTCTCAAGAAAACTGGCTGAGGAGATTTGTTCTCTGGGCTTTTCTCTTTGGCAAAATCAAATAAACCATTCTCTCTCTCTGAGCACTAGTGATACTGTGTCAGGCTCCAGGCCTTTTTGTCATATTCTGTCCGGGCAGGGGCGGAGAGGGTCTCCACATTTCAGCCCATTCACAAGTCAAGAATGGCATTAGTTTCACCTGTGAGAGATCCTGTCTAGCCTCCAACTATGCTGATTATCAAGTCCTTATATTTTCCAAAGAAAACCATTCTGAACCTTCAGTATGCTGATTAAGAATGTCCTTAGTGAGTGGAAGTAATGATTGCTTATGGCAGCCACTTATGCAGATACAGTGCCAAGTGACTGCCACCTCCCCTGAGGTGTGTTTTCCTGATCGAAAGCTGACAGAGCTGGGGAGCTTGGGGACAGGAGCTGAGCCTCTATCCCTTTTGTTTTTCTGGCAGCAGAGTGAAAGGATAGTTTTACTACCCGGCTAACAAGACAAAAATAAATATCTTACTGGCAGGCTCTTAGAGTGGTATGAACTCTGTTCTAAGCTTAGTAACATGAATGTCTGTCCTCCAGAGATGTTTCCCTAGCAATGAAAACCAGCTGTGCTAACACAGGAAAGGGAAGTCCTCCCTAACATTCCCCAGAGCTGCTCGGTTCCCATTCCAAAGGGGAAAGCCCGCTGCGGCGGAGGGAGGAGGAAAGGGGAAACAGTCCGACCCACTGTCATTTTAGACTCACTACCTAGAGACAGGAAGTTTTTCTGATTTTGGCGAGTGCCTGGGGGACAGCCCAGGCAAGAGCTTCCCCACCTCTTCAGGGAGACATGGCCCAGCTGTCTCCCGCCAGCAAGAAGAAAGAAGAAACCGATTCCTGAGATCCACCTGCCAT
>VSMD01130677.1:0-37125 GCA_008750895.1 Mirza zaza
AGTATATGTGGTGCTTGTTTTTCCATTCTTGGGAAACTTCACTTAGTAGTATGGGTTCCAGCTCTAACCAGGAAAATATAAGATGTGCTATATCACCGTTGTTTCTTAGAGCTGAATAGTACTCCATGGTATACATATACCACATTTTATTAATCCATTCTTGGATTGATGGGCACTTGGGCTGTTTCCACAGCCTTGCGATTATGAATTGTGCTGCTATAAACATTCGAGTGCAGGTGTCTTTTTTGTAGAGGGTCATTGGCTCTTTTGGGTAGATGCCCAGCAATGGGATTGCTGGATCAAATGGTAGATTCACTTGTATCGCTTTAAGGTATCTCCATATTGCTTTCCACAGAGGTTGAACTAGTTTGCAGTCCCACCAGCAGTGTAGGAGTGTTCCTCTCTCTCCACATCCATGCCAGCATTTGTTGTTCTGAGACTTTTTGATAAAGGCCATTCTCACTGGAGTTAAGTGATATCTCATTGTGGTTTTGATTTGCATTTCCCTGATGATTAGAGATGTTGAGCATTTTTTCATATGTTTGTTGGCCATTCTTCTGTCTTCTTTAGAAAAGTTTCTGTTCAAGTCCTTTGCCCACTTTTTAACAGGGTTATTTGATTTTTTCTTGCTGAAATCCATGCCTCAAAGGAAAACACATTGGGGGAGAGAGAGAGGGTGAGAGAAAAAGAAAAAGAGGGAAATAGAGGGAAAAGGAGAGAGAGAGACAAAGAGAAAGAGAAAGGAGAGGGGCAGGCTAAATATAATAGGAATAGAATAAAAATAGAAATATAATACAGATTTAAAAAAATCATGTTAAAAGGGAAGAGCTTTAATTGAAATAAATCTTAGTTTGATTTAACAAGTGTTTATGCCAATAAAAATGAAATAAACATCTATTGCATGGTAAACACTTGTTAATTATGAGAAGCTTAATTTTATTATTTATTATTTAAATAATATTTGGAATAGGGCTTTTATGCCTAGGTGACACAATGAAAAAAAAAATCAAGATGTAAAGGGAAAAAATGACAGTCTTTGGCAGTATTCAAAATCATGTCTGTTGAAGGAAGACAAAATAAAATTTTAAAAAAAGAAAATTAGGGGAAAGCAAATCCCCATTAAGTACATTTATTGATCATGAAGAAGGTAAATTAAACCTTTTTTTGCTTATTCCCAAAGCAGTAGACAAGAAGCGCATAAAGGGCAATATCAATGCAAGGAATAATTTAGTAAAGAGAAGTTTCCAGTCTGAAATGACATATCAGGTAAGTAGGATATTCTATCTCACTAAATATGTTCACAGGAATGCAAGTATTAAGATAATGGATAATAATCCTATCCTATTAATTAATTCTTTTTGATTTCTTTAAATACAACTTCATAAAATTATCAATAATCAGAGGCAAACTGAGAGAAAGAACAATTTCCCGTGGCTAGATTTTTGGGTTGATGTTTAATAGCAAATTCACAATTCTAACATGAATTTTGCTTATTTAGGAGGTTATACAATTTAGAAATATCTATACAATTTTATCAAATATACTCATCCTTCAATTTCATTTCTGAAAATGCATTCTAAATTGTCAGATACTATATCATTGTGTATAATAGTGAAAAACTGCAAACTGTTTACATTTCTATAAATAGTGGATGGGTTAAATGATTAATAATATACCCAAATATTTAACCAATATATAGAGTTACTTAAGTGATGTTATAAGAAAAAATTTAATAGCATATAAAGTACAAGCTACATATACTGTTAAATTTTTAAAATATATATACAACTTATTTTTATGGTATAAATTATTATTGTAAAATTAGCTTATAAATTAATTCATTAACTAATACAGAGTATTTATAATGTGCCATGCATAAGTTTTATCCCATCACACACACACGCACAGGAATGATATGAAAAATACTTACAAAAACATTGACAATTGTTTTCTTGGGATAGTGAATGATAGGTGGTTTATTTATTTTTTAAAATTGTTTCAGTTTTAAAATAAATATATAATCTTTTCATAATTATTCTCAAGCTAGTGAAATAAGAGAGAAATCATTTGTCATTTTTTTTCCTTTTCACAATCACTTGTGGACTACACCATGTTGATTCTATCATCAAAATATCTTTAGAATTACTATTTCTCTCCATTCACTATTTCAAAAGATTCATAATGATCTGTTTGCAGATTCAATGATGTCTCCAATGTTAACTATTTAACATATAATTTTGCTATGATTCATCAAGACATGTTATATGGAAGGGAAAATAGGAATATTAGGGACTTCTATATTTTGAGGATGCAGCCCAAACAACTTTTTGGATCATACACTGTGTTCTTGAATTATGTGACAGTTGTCAGAGCTGATTGACAGTAAAGAGAGAGAGAGAGATGGAGAGCATTTTGTAAGATTACAGCAATATGCATTCTAAGATTCTTATCCTACTTAGCTGTATTTTCATAACCAGTACAAATAAAAGTTCTTTCAAATATTCTAAAGGTTGAGATTTAAAATTACAAAATTTGTCACATTCAGATTATTTCTCAGAAATTATATAGACAATCTGTATATTTTAAATCACTTTCTTATCTATTTTATATACTATGTAGTCTGTAATTTTATTATGTCTCTAACTCAGATTATTGAAGAAAAAGTGATGGCTCTCTTAAACTTCTCTGGATTACTTGGTATCAACATTTGTTGAAGCATTATATTTAACACTAAGTTATAGAGGAAAAAAGCTGTTAAAGGAGAACATAATGTGATTAATGTTCTAATTGAGCAGGTTGGTTAGTTACAGTGTTGGTATAACCTAAGAACACAAAGATAAATTATAGTATTGATCTTTACCTAAAAATCACTGTGATCGGATAAAAGTAGCTCCTAGTATCACATATTTTAGTTCTATGTGTTTTTATCTTTAATGTTTGTTAAAACTTTTAATTACTATGGGTACATAATATTTGTATATATTAATGGGGTACATGTGATATTTTGATACAGGTATATAAGGTATAATAAACAAATCAGTGTAACCGGGGTATATATCACCTCAGGCATTTATCATTTCTTTGTGTTGAAAATATTCTAATTATATTCCTTTAGTTATTTTAAAATATACAGTAACTTATTATTGATTATAGTCTCCCTGTTGTGCTATCAGTCATTAGAACTTGTTCATTTTATGTAATTGTATTTTTGTACCCATAAACCATCTCTGCTTTATCCCCTTCTCCTCACTACCGTTTCTAGCCTCTCATAATCATTGTTCTATTTTCTATCTCCATAAGATCAGTTGTTTTAATTTTTAGCTCCCACATATAAGTGAGAATGTGTGAAATTTGTATTTCCATGCTTGGCTTACTTCATTAACATAATATTCTCCAGTTCTGTCCATATTGTTGCAAATGACAAATGACAGCATTTCATTGTTTTTATGGCTGAATGATATTCCATTGTGTATATATACTATATTTACTTTATCCATTCATCCATTGTTGGACACTTAGGTTGATTCCATATCCTTGCTATTATAAAGAGTGCTGTAATAAACATAGAGGTACAGGTATCTTGGCACTATTCAGATTTCCTTTTGTTTGCATATATAACCAGCAGTGGGATTGCTGGGTGATATGGTAGTTCTATTTTTAATTTTTTGAACAACCTGCATACTATTCCCCATAGTAGTTGTACTAATTTACATTCTTACCAACAGTGTATCAGGGTTCCCCTTTCTACACATTATCACCAGCATTTGTTATTGTCTGTCATTTGGATAAAAAACCACTTTAAATGGAACGAGATGATACATTATTGAACTTTTGATTTTCATTTCTCTGATGACTAATAATGTTGAGAATTTTTTCATATACCAGTTGTCCATTTGTATGTCTACTTTTGAGAAATGTCTATTCAGATCTTTTGGTTGCTTTTCAACTTGATTATTTGACTTTTTCTTATTGAGTTGTTTGAGCTCCTTGTATATTCTAGTTATTAACCCCTTACCAGATAGGCAGTTTGCCAATATTTTCTTTTATTCTATAGGTTGTCTCTTTATTTTCTTGATTGTTTCCTTTGCTGTGTAGAAGCTTTTTAGCTGGATGTGATCTCATTTGTCCATTTTTGTTTTAGTTGCCTGTGTTTTTGAGGTATTACACAAGAAGTCTTTGACCAGACAAGTGTCCTGGAGTGTTTCTTCAATGTTTTTTTTTTCCTTCCAGTAGCTTAATAGCTTCAGGTAATAGATTTAAGTCTTTTGTTCACTTTTATTTGATTTTTGTATATGGCAGGAGTTAGAGGTCTATTTTCATTCTTCTGCATGGGGATATCAAGTTTTCCCAGTACTATTTGTTGAAGAGACAGTCCTTTCCCCAATATATGTTTTTGGCACCTTTCTCAAAAATGAGTTCACCATAGATATGTGGATTTATTTCTCGGTTCTTTATTGGTCTATGTGTCTATTTTTACAATAGTCGCATAATGTTTTGGTTACTACAGCTCTGTAGTATAATTTGAAGTCTGGCAATATGATTCCTTGAGTTTTATTCTTTTTGCTCCTAATGACCTTGGCTGCTATTTGTCTTTTATTAATACCCCTTGCTTTCACATTGAAGAACTCTCTTTAGCATTTCTTGTAGGACAGGTCTAGTGTCAATGAAATCCTTTAGCTTTTGTTTGCCTGAGAGTCTTTATTTCTCCTTTGTGTTTGAAGGATATTTTTGGAGGATATAGTATTCTAGGTTTAAAGTTTCTTTCCTTTAGCACTTTGAATGTGTCATGCCACTCTCTCCTGGCCTAAAATGTTTCTACTGAGAAGTCTGCTGCCAGATGTTTTGGAGGTCCTCTATAAGTTGTTTGCTTTCTTTGTTTTGCTGCTCTTAGGATTCTTTTTTACCTGTCACACTTGGGAGTTTTTAAATTAAATGTGTTGAGGTGGTCTTATTTGAGTTACATCTGTTTGATGTTCTATGATCTTCTTGTACCTGAATATGGATATCTTTCTCTATGTTTGGAAAGTTCTGTGTTATCATTTCTTTGAATAAATTTTCTACCCCAATCTTTCTCTCTTTGAGGGCGAATAACTCTTATATTTGCCCTTTGGGGGCTATTTTCTAGATCTTGTAGGCATACTTCATTATTTTTATTCTTTTTTCTTTATTCTCCTCTGACTTTGTATTTTCCTATAGCCTGTCTTCAAGTTCACTAGTTCTTTCTTAGGCTTAATCAAGTCTGCTATTGAGAGACTGATACTTTTTTAAAATTTTGTCAATTAAATTTTTCATCTCCAGAACTTCTACTTGATTTTTAAAAAATGTTTTCAATCTCTTTGTTAAATTTCTCTATAAGCTTCTGAATTCTTTTTCTGCATTGTCTTAATGTTACTTGGGCTTCCTCAAAACAACTATTTTGAATTCTGTTTACGAAAGTTCATATATCTCCATTGCTCTGGGATTCGTCATTGGTGCCTTATTTACTTTGTGTGGTGAGGTCATATTTTCCTAAATATTCTTGATGCCTCTGGGTGTTTGTCAATGTCTGTATATTGAAGAGTATTCATTCTAACTTTTGCAGTCTGGGCTTGTTTATACCTGTCTTTCTTGAGAAGGCTTTCCAGGTACTCAAAGGGAATTGAGTGTTGTGATCTAAGTCTTTGATCACTGCAGCCATGTCAGCACTAGGGGGCAACCCAAGCTCAGTAACACTGCAACTTTGAAGCCTCCCTGTGGAATTGCCTTGGTGTTGTACAAGGTAAAGGAGAATTCCCTGGATTACCAGGAAAATTCTTTCATTCTCT
This sequence comes from Mirza zaza, assembly GCA_008750895.1. Classification (NCBI taxonomy): domain Eukaryota; kingdom Metazoa; phylum Chordata; class Mammalia; order Primates; family Cheirogaleidae; genus Mirza; species Mirza zaza. Next base: position 5,805 of record VSMD01130677.1, read on the forward strand.
TTCCTCAATTTTCTCCAAGCAGAAGGTATATCACTTTCCATGCTGGACTGCCTGTGGTTGAGGGAGTTGTGGCACAAATACTCCTGTGGCCACCACAGCTGTGACTACACCAGGTCACACATAAAACCAACTGAATGTGGGTTTTGCCCAAGGTCTATGATGACTATTGTCTGGCTACTACTGATGTTTATTCAAGACTCAAGGGATTTTTAACCAAGAAATGGTAAATATGACCAGGATTGGGTTCTTCCCTTCAGGACGACTGGTTCCCTTCTAGCTTAGGCCAATTCTAGAATTGCCATCCAAGAACTAAGGCCTATAATTGGGGTCTTCAGGAATCTGCCTGGTGCTGTATTTTAATGTGGCTGAGCTGATATCCACTTTGAAAGACAAAGTTCTCTGTAGTCTTTCTATTCCTTTCCCCAAGTGGAATGAGTCTTTCCTAAGCTGCACTGCTTAAAGTTGGGGAATGGGTAGTGCAAGCACTCCATTGGCCACCATAGCTGGTGTCTCACCAAGTCCACTGGCTCTGAACACAGTACAGCACCAGGAATTGCTAAAAGATTGCAGTCTTTGTGGCCTTCCTTTCAAATTTATATCGGGCCCCAGGCCACTTTCATTGGTTGATGGTCAAGATAGCCAGAACTCACATTCCTACTTCTGAGGCATAGGGTTTCCTTCTGGCCAGGACTAGTCTAAATGCTCCCTCCATGGACACTGACAGAATTCTGCCCTGTGTTGTGTTTCACTGTGACTGGGCAGCACTGAGTTCCCATGCAAAATCCCACAATCATTTTACTTTCCCTCCCCAAAGAACATGGCCCTGTTGGGAGATGGGGGAGGGATTGTGTAGAAAATGAAAGATTGTTTTCCTACCCTCTTCAGTGTCTCTTTCCATTAATATGATGTTAAAAGCAGGTACCATGATTGCTTGCCTGATTTTTAGTTCTTATGAAGGTGACTTTCTTGTGTGGATAGTTGTTCAAGTCAATGTTCCTGTGCAGGTGGGGGACGATAACTGGAGAGTTCTATTCAGCCACTTTGCTTTGCCTTCTCTCTTTTTTTTTCTTTATATTATTTGTATTATTCTGAAAAGTTTCCAACAGTACTTCTTTATCAGAAGGAATTGTTTATAATTTTATGATTTTTTTTTGCATGTTGAATTTATGTGTATGGAACCAAACAAAGGATTTGCCTTCCTTTAATTTCCATATGGTTTTCTTAGTTCAACTACATTAAGTTCTTCATGATTTTTACCAAAAACAATATCAGAGAATATCATCAGCTGTTCATCTTACTCCTCTCATGCTTGCTTTTTCTGAGAAAGAAAAATGAAAATATCTTTTAGAAAGAACATCTGGTTCAGAAAGTGTTTTTAAAATAAGGCTGAATGACTAGAAACACCAACAAGAGGTTTTGTATTAAGAGAAACATGCTGCCTGATAATAACTTGCACTTTCTAAACAAAACTCTATTTGTTAATTCTTATTGTAATATTACTGCAATAGGCATTATCATCTTTTCAGCATTAGTCTAGAAAATGGCAATTTCTTTTACAGTTGATTACAAATTAATATACTGTAGAAGTAGCATTGGAGACAAATTTTTAAGACCATCTACTGAAGCCATAGTCATGTGCACATACCTGACTGAATCTGCTGGTATCTAGGTAAGCCGTTCACTCCTGATTTTAATAACTTTTTAGATCCTTTCAATGGAACTTCACTATAATTAATCCAATAAGGTAATTATAAATAATTTGCTTCCACTTCCTTTTTTAAGAACTACTTTTGCAAGTCTATTTTTTATACTCTTTGACATATCAGGCTTTACATTAAGACAAACATGGTTTCTGAATTCACCACGAATCTACTTAAAATATATTTAAGACTAAGCCACTTACCATTTTTTACAAGGTTTGACATGAGTTATTTATTCATTGGATATTTTTATCAGCATACACTTACAGCACACACAGAGACATGCATTCACAAACACCATATATGCACACAGACACAACACCACATCTACATCATATATAGGCACACATAAAAACACACCTAGACAAAAATATATCTACACACTACATACCATATAGAAACTTAGATATACACTCATACACACAGAGACTAGATGTTATTTCACTGATCAATGGTCTCCTACAAAGTCTTTGGTCGATCTGCCTCCAGTTATTGATTTTTTGCTATTTCACTTAAACCAGAAGGAAATAGATAGTGATTCAATTTCCTATTACCTCATTTAGAAATAAGAAATTAGTGTCACATTGAAGAAGAAAGAAAGTATATAATGTATGAAGATGAAAGATGGTATATTTGGTGAAGGGATATGAAGAAAAGGGACTGTTAAAAAGAATGGAGAAAATCAGGAAAAGGTAAAAAAGCTTGCTGAGAAAAGGTGCAGAATGACTATGAAATATGACAAGGTAGACAGGGAAAGAGAGATGGGAATGAACAATAAAAGAGATTCAGTGAACATATACTTCACTTTTTCTGCCAGAATGACTTTCTTTTCTCATAATAAGAAAGAATATTTGCAAAAGGAATGAAGACACATCCATTTTCTTCTGCCATGTTTAGAGATTGATTCTTCCTCTTCTCTGTTAAATTCTTAAATATAATGAAAAAAATAAGCTGACAAGGCTGAAGAACACATCAAAAATATGTCAAAAACTTGACATATTTTTTACAGTTCAATAAAATTCTTCTTCCACTATCACTGTCTCCAGCTAATCTCCAATACCAAACAGATTCTTAGAACTTCAATGATTTAAACTCTTCATTATATATATATATATATATATATATATATATATATATATACATATTTCTAATATCATCTTTGCTTGGAGTTACTTTTCTCTTACTTTGTAAAAAAGGCACCCATTACCTAGTGTCACTTACAACTTTTTCTATCAGATTTTTCTTATACTAACACGCTATCTGGTAAGATAGTCCATTAATTTCAGAACTAATCTGCAATCTATTGTTGTTATTGGGTATGTGTGGCCAGGGAGCAGAAGGATAAGGATATTTTATTTCTCTTTTTATTTGTTTTTCAATTTACAACCATCTGGCACAAACCTGAAACTTGTGTCAGGAGTCCCATTACAAAGAGGAATACAAAAACATGAGCAAGGGTTATTTTCATAACTGAGGATTGAAAATATGATCATGTATTTATGGAGCCTTCATTGAAGAAAGATCTAGTATATTTCAGAAATGTGTGCTTTATGCTCTGTCATGACTTATAAAATAAAACAAAATTTTGTGACTTGTCCATATGAAAAGAAGAGATTATTAAATGAGGACTCAATATTACTTAGTGATTAAAAGTACAGGTCTCAAATTAAATAATGGATCCCTTTTCTTCCACACTCTAGCTCTGTGCCCACAGGCACTTCAACATTTCCTTATATAGATGGGGATCAAAGAGCAACTTCCTCAAAGGGAGGAGGTTTGCTGATTAAATGAGAATAATGCATATAAAACAATTAGCATCATGTTCTATTATCCTAACTTTTCAATAAATGTGTGCCATTATTACTTGAGAAGAAAACATGGTTTTAGTGATAATAAGGAGGCCATAAAACTCTGTCAGGCTTTGATTTACACATTCTTTTGTATGTGGACCCAAATGTTAACATTGAAAGTAATTTCAATTAGTTTAGGTTCCATTTACATTTAAAAATTAAAAAAAAAAACTATAAGTAAATGTCATACACGAAAAAACAAAAACAAATCAGAATAATCTATAAAATTATATTTTTGAGCCTGTCTGAGAGCTAAGGTTGCAAAGAAGCCAGAGGAATGGAATTTCAGAGAGTACCAAACACCTCTGAGGAGAGAAACACCTCTCCTCAGGTGTTTCAACTTTGGCAGAGAATAGGAGAAAGCAGTAGAAAACATTAAAATAGATAGGAAAAAAAAATCTGAAGTTTTAACAAATTCTTAAAAGTCAAGTATGGACTATTGTGACAGTTTAAATTCTCTGGGATACCCATACAAAAAGAGATATCTAACTCATTGGCAGGTTCTTTTACATAAGCTTTTACCAGGTGCCTGCTAGAAATATTAGAAATATCAGAGATTTGTGAGGCCCCACTTCAGTGGCACTGGCATTCAGGGCATGCCAACTGTTGGGAGTGGGTCAAGAATGTCTGGAGGACCCCATTCCCACTCTGGGCCCTGCTTCTGTCCAGGATGATGAATGGCTGCCACTGGATGACAGCCTTGTCACACAAACCTTGCTCACATACCACACTCTTCTCTAATACCAAGCAAAATCTATTTTCATCCCTTCTACCCCTCCTCACAGCAAAAGGCAACTGCTGCTGAGGAAGGAGTAGTAAATCCAGCCCCCTTCCCACCTTTTCAGTTCTTTAACACTGAACAAAAGTGGTTTTCCACTAGTGGATAGTGGGGCAAATGCTTTTGCCCAGTATTCTGCACGAATACAAAGCAGAGGTCTACTGCCACTCAGGGAAGGACAAGACACTCATCTATGTTTTAGAGCCTACTCTGAATAGGGGGAAAGCTTCTCTATCTCTAAGGGATGTGTGAGAATATCACATCTCATATATCACTAAAGCTCAAGCACACAACACTTCACTAAGAATGAGAATGGAGCATAACTGAGAAGCATCGCCGCCTTCCCCACTCCCATGATAAGCCTTTCAATGAGATAAAATGAACGCAGTCTACTGTGAGAGATGGAGAAAGATCTTAGAAAAAGTCATTTGTTTTTCAGGTGAGGTATATTGAAAAACTTTCTATCACATTAAGCATGAGGGAGCAATAGTAGTCTAACACTGAAAGAATTTGAAGCCTATCGTATGTATGATAACTACAGCAACAATAAAAATGAATCCTATCTAGAGCATATTGATTCAACTTACCACATCAATGGCCTAATGGAATAAGAAGGCTCATTTCTGGACATAAATATTATTTGCCTAAGCCACTACTTGTCATTTAAAATAATGTCTGGCAATTAATTTTAAAAATTATGGAACATACTTAGAAAAAAAATGCATTGTCAAGAGAAAAAATAGTCAAGATAATTAAATTTACAGATGACCCAGGTGATAACACTATCAGGAAGAAGCTTTAAAATAACTATGATTAATGGGTTAAGGAATTTAGTGAAAGGTAAGTATCTATGAACAGATAAGTTATTTCAGCAGAGAGACAAATACTATACAAAGAAATAATTGGAAATGGCAGAAATAAAAAAATTTGATATGAAAAATGAACATTATTTTTTTCAGACAGGGTCTTGTTCTGTCACCCAGGCTAAAGCTCAGTGGCATTATCATAGTTCACTGCAACCTCAAACTCCTGTTCTCAAGCTATTCTCTTACTTCAGCTTCCCAAGTAGACAGGACTACAGGTATGTGACACCATGTCTGGTTAATTTTTTAATTTGTTTTTCTAGATATAAGATCTTGCTCTGTTGCCCAAGCTGGTCTTGAACTCATGGCCACAGGCAGTCCTCCTGTCTCACTCAGCCTCCCGAGGTGATGGTACTATAGGCATAAGTCACTGCACCTGGCCAAAATGAACAACTGTTTGATAAGTTTATTTTCATATTCTACATAGTAGGAAAAAAATCGGTTATCTTTAAAAAGCTAATAGGAATACTTTGAACATAAACAAAAAGACAAAAAAGTTTGAAAAAGAAGAGCACAAAATTGGAGAATTCTGAGGCAATACCAAATAATCTGCTATGTCTGTAATTGTTTTTCTTGAAGTAGAAGAGTAAAGGGTTAATGAGAAATTCTTAAACATTTAGATGATATATAAGAATTTTCCAATATTAAAGAAGGCTTAAAAAATGCAGATCAAAGAATCTCAGAAAGCTATCAGTAGAAAAAAATACTAATTAAAAAACCAATTAAATAAACACAATAAAACACAAAATATAGTCATGCTATTTTTCTATTGCTGAAAACCAAACATAAAGAGAAAATCTTTAATGAAGTCAAAGAAAAAAAGAAATATTTCATACAGTGAAGTAAAGTTTCTTCTGAAAAAATATTAATATAATTCATATGTTGGTAGAAAGACATCTTTAAAATACCAAAAGGAAAATATATTATTTTAGAATTGTATAGCCTAAAAAGCTATCTTTCAAAAATGAAAGCAAAATAAAGACATTAAAAAGGGGGAATCAGAATTCATTTCTAGCATTCTTACACTAAAACAAATATTAATGGAAGCTCTTTAGGAATAAAGAATAGAATGGCAGATGGAAATTAGAATTTATAGAAAAAATGAAGAGCATGGAAAATAATAAATATGTGGATAAATGTAAACTTATTTTTTCTTATTTTTAATGTCTTTAAATGATAACTTATTGGCTAAGTCAAAAATAGTAGTAATGGATTGGGGGTTTAAAACATACATAAAATAAAATATGTGGCAAAATAGGACAATGTATGGGAGGGAGAAAACAATAGTATACTGCTGTAGATTTCTTACATTCTACATGAAGAGGTAACATAATAATTGAAGGTAAAGTGTGATAAGTTACAGATATATGTTTTAACCCTAAATAGACCTAAAATAATATTAAATGTATGGCTAGTCAATAATGAAGATAAAATAGAAGCATAAAAAATATTCAAATAATTTAAGAATCCCAGATAAGAGAGGAAATAAAATGCCAATGATAGATTGAAAATAAAACTATATCAATAATTGTGTTAAATATTGATGATTTAAACACATCAATTAAAGGTATAAATTGTAAGATTATATTTTTAAAAATGTAAGACCCAATGGTATAATGCCTTTAATAAACTCACTTCAACTGTAAAGAAATAAAAAGCATAGAAAAATAAAAAAGTTTTACCATGATAACACTAATTAACAGATAGCTAGAATATTTTATTAATGTTATGCAATGATTTCAGAAGAAGCAATTTTATTAGGGATAAATAAGAACAATTCAGAATGATAATGGATTCATCAAGAAGGCTTAACAGAGCTTCAAAATGAATGAGAAAATAAAACTTGAGAAAATTAAAAGAAGAAATAGACAAATCCAAAATTAGAGCTTGAAATTTTGGCACTCTTCTTTTTGTAACTGATAGAACAAGTAGACCAAAACTCAGTAAGGATGTAGAGGGCTGGAAGAATACTACTAGTTAACTTGATCTAATTTACATTTATAGAGCATTCAAATAAATAATAACCGGAACACATTTTTTCTTATACAAATATAACATTCATTGAAGGTGTAAAACTAATACCTTGCTAAATTTGAAAGAATCAAAAAACTGTAAATCATATACCCTGACCTTCTTGGATTTAAACTAGAAGTCAATATTAGAAAGATGTATGGAACATAATAAAAATATTTGGAAATTAAAGAGTTCACCTGTAAATAATGTGTAAATCACCAGTGTGATGAAATTGATAGAGAAATTAGAAAATATTTTTGCTGAATAAAAGTAAAAATACAATATATCCAAATTGATATATTGAAACTCTTATAAATCAATGCTTAGAGAAAAGTTCATAGTTTAAATACTTACAATAGAAAAGAAGAAATGTCTCAAATCAATGATCTAAGCTTTCAAATTAAAAAATTAGAAAAAGATAAGTAAACAGAATAAAAAGTCAGAAAAATGATACAAATAATTAAGAAAAAACTAAAAATAATAAAATAGGAAACAGGAAAACAATAGAGAAAATCAATGAAAACAAATAATGCTTTTGGAAATAATCATTTCAAGTGATAAATTTGTGACCATAACTTATCAAGAAATAAAGAGAAAATAAAAATTATCAATATCAGAAATAAGAAAAGGAACATTGATACCAACCCTTCAGAAATTAAATGGATAATAAGAGAATATTATGAACAATTTAAACAAATAAATTTAGACAATACTTAGGCTAAATAGAAATAACTTAAAAAATACAAAGGTCATTTAAGAATAGATAAAAAGTATATATTTTAAATTTGTACTTAAAATCTTCCCACCAAAAAAACCCTCCAGGCCCAATAGTATTTACTGGTAAATCCTACCATACTTTAAATGGACAAATACCAATTCTACACCATTTGCTCTGGGAAATAGAAGAGGGAGGAATATATTTCAAGTCATTTTTTGGAGCTTATTCTACCTTAAAACAAAAATCAAATAAAGTTATTATAATAAAAGATAAATTCATGATAATAGACAAATATATACTTAATAAAATGTCAGCAAATTGCAATCAGCAATAGGAAAATGATAATAAGTCATGAAGAAGCAACAAGGGCTATAAAGGGGTTAAGGCAAGAATTCAAGGTTGGTTCAAAATTCAAAATCTTGTCAACAGAATTCACCATATCAACAAACAACAAAAAACAAAGAAAACCACATTATAAATTTAATAAATATAAAAGTGTAAAATATATTCAATTCATGAAAAAATAAAAACTTTCAGAAAACAAGGAATAAGAAAATATCCACTCAACCTGATATACAACATCTAAGAGAAAAGTACAGCAAATATAATTCATGATGAAGATCTTATAGAATATTTCTCCTTGAATATTGGGAAAGTCAAGGATATCTCTTCTTGAAAACACTGTACTCAATATACTGAGGTCTACATGTATGATAAGGTAACAAAAATAAAAATCATACAACCAATAAGGAAGAATTAAAAGTTTTATTTACAGTCAACATGAAAGTACATATAAAAAAATCTAAGCAATTTATAAAAAATCTACTATATCTACTAAATGTGTAACCAAGATCACAGGATTAATGGTCATTATGCCAAAATCAATTTTCTGTATATTAGCAACAAAGAATTGGAAACTGAATTGTAAAAAAAACTCCTTGTATAATTGAGTGAAAACATAATAAGAAATAATTAGAGATCATTTTAACAATGTAAATAAAATATATCCTGGAAATTACAAAATATTGTTTAAAAACTTAAAGATATCTACGTAAATGAAAAACATGTTATTTATGGATCATAAAATTCAATATTTTTAAGATGTTAGTTCTGCCCTAATCCACTGAGACAATAAAATTTCAAATTCCCAGCATTTTTTTTTGGTAGAACTTGAAAAGTTGATTCTAGAATACATATGAAAACTCTAAGGGACCAAACATATCCAAAAAAATTGTGGAAGATAAAAAGATTTATACTAACTGATTTCAAGACACTCTGGAAGTTGTCAGAAGGATAGATTCAAACCATATTTGAAATATTAACCAAAAATGGAAAATAGATCTTCATATAAAAACTAAAACTCTTAAAATTTTATTTCAAAAGTCTTTGTAACATTCGATTTTGTTGTGCTCGCCCTACAGAGAAAGGATGGACCCACCCATAAAAAGAATTAGTTTCAGATGTTGTGGTTCACAGAATAATAATTTCAAGGATATCTATTAATATTTACTAATCCTTAGAACATATAGTTATGTTACGGTACATGATAAAGGGAAATTAAGGTGTACATGGAATTAAGGTTACTGATCAGCTGGCTTTAAAATATAGATATAATTCAGATTAGCTGCATAGAACCAATTTAATAATAATAGTTTTTAAAAGTAAAACAAGGATGGAAAGAGACCAGAGTCAGAGAGACATTTGAAGATGCCCTGGCTTCTTGTAAAGTTATATATACAATTATATGACCTTGTGATATCATTCCTAGGTATTTACTCAAGAGAAACGAAAATATATGACTACACAAAGATATGTCAACAAAAATTTATAACAATTTTATTTATAATAGCTAAATGCTGAGGGAAAAATCCAAATGCCTGTCAATCTGAGAATAAATAATGAAATTTTAGTATATCTGTACAATAGCATACTACTGAACAATAAAATGGAATGAACTACTAATGTATGCAACAAATAGTTGAAAGCATTACGTTAAGTGAAAGACACCAAATACAAAAGACTAGATGTTGTCTTTTTTCATTTATATTATACTCTGGAAATTTTATAATAAAACTAAAGGGAAAGAAAGTAAATAAATGTTTGCCAGAGACTGATGTGAGACAAAGAGATGAACTGAAAAGAGACTTATGGAAAATCTTCAGGGTGACAGGAATATTCTAGGTTCTGATAATAATAGTGTTTGCATTACTATTTATACTTGTCAAAACTCATTAAACTCTTTATTTTAATGGTGACTTTTTAATGTAAATTCTATCTCACTAGAAAGATGAAACAAATAGGACAAAATGTTAATAAATATTGAAAGTATTATGCATAGGTGTGCTCATTGTTTCATTCTTTCGTTTTTTTGCTATTTGGGAATCTTTATGATATATTTAATAAATAAGTAAAAATAGTGAATTATTTCAATTTTTATAAGAGATAAGATTTATTCCATATCAGATTCATTTCATATTGTGTCTCAACATAGATTGTTTGAAGACTTTAATAAGATTTACAAAAATATTCTTACATGTCTATGGTGGCAATGGAGAAGCACTAAACTATAATGAGAACTGAGGATCTTGGAAGAGAAAAGACTTACATTTAATTTCTAACCAATTTAATTTAATCAGTTCTTAAGCTATGAACCATATTTACACTACTACTGAAGTAAGAAAAACAATGCTTAACTAGTAGGGTTATGCAGATTAAATTAGTCAACTTGTGTAAAGCACCTCTCATATAACAGATGGCTAAGATATAAGCCACTAAATTTTCTGTAAAATTTTTCAGTTCCCTAAATCACTTTGTAAGTGATGCCTTACTACCGTGGAACAGAAATAAATTGTCTATTCTCGCATAAGTAGTCTGTGGGATGTTTACTCAGGTGTTTCAGAAAGCTTTCTTGTATCTAAATATTCTATTCTCTGGTACCTGTGATGCAGCATTGTCATCACTCATTATTCTAAATTAAATATTGAAGGGTCCTGCAAAAATACATATGTATTATGTGGTATATAGAAAACATTGATTTATGATAAAATAGTGCATAAATTAGTTGAAAACAGGGGGCAGAACTCATGATTCTTTACATTTATTAGAATACTTGCACGTAAAGTAGGTGCTCTAATACAAATCCATGTTAAGTGCAAAAAACCTGGAAAAGTTTATACTACTTTTTTAAATCCTTACTTCATAGCCACCTTCTTCTTTTACTCCACCCACTTACTCATCCCAGATTTCATTTTCTCTTATTTTAACATCACAGTTGAAATTGCAATCCCAGATCTTTAGATGTTAAAATTTTATTTTCTCTTTACTATTCACTTCAGATGACATTTTTGTCTTGAAATTTCTTCTAATCTTGGTTAATGATTCTGTTCTCTACACACTTCACCATCCTGACCACACATAATCACTTCCTGTGATGAATCTACACAACACTGTTATTTTACTTTCAAAGCTCTAAATTCAGAATGTAAAATATTTGCATCATTTTTCTCACGCTACCAGATTTTAGTCACATAGCATTCAGAAAGTTACGTAATGTATAAAGCCTCAATTTTCTCACTCGTAGATTGGGTATAAAATTGTTCTGTCGCTTAACAGAGTTGCTGAAGAGAAAAATGTATGTGTTTGTGTGTGTGTGAGTGTGTGTGTGTCCGCATGCATGTATATAATTTAGTGGGATGTCATTTTCAAAATATGAAGTGAAGAATAATGCTAAACAGATGTTTGAGATTTTTATGGCCCAGAGATTGGATTTCTGAGTACCTGAGGGAGGAAAACTTGATCCAAGGAAATACAGGATAAAGGGACCTCACAGCAGGCACCTGTGTGAACAATAGATTAAACTTTAGAATCAAATAATGACATATAAGGTAATGGCAGAAGAAAGAGATGAAGATCCCGAATAATGCCTAATATTTTCTGCTTCATATACATATACCTCTAGAAATTTACTGGAGTTTAGAAATAAGCCTAGGAAAGAGAGAAAGACTATCTTGAATTGAAAGAGACTATATTCTCTAGTAAAATGAGGGTTTAAAATATAATTTGGATTGAATTTTAAAAATAAAATTACATAATAAATATATGTATTTTCTATATGCACACCTAATGAATTAGGCCCAATATGACAATATAATGAGTTCAGTGGAAAGTTGGCTTTAATAGCAGTTATATCTGGGTTCAAATTCTATTTTTCCCCATTTAATAAATATCATTTTGAGAAAATCATGTAAATTTCTTGACTTCAAGTTTTCCCATCTATAGAAATGAGATATTATGAGGAACTGATTTGTTGAGTCATTTTGGAGATACAATTAGATAATGACTTAAAATGTTAAGCACCATTCTTAGAATAATATGAGTATTCAATAAATGCATTATTATTATTATTTAGAGTGATGGTTTCTACTCTGGTATAATCTGTGTTTCCTGTTCTATTAGATTATTTTTTAAAATATAACATCTGTTATAAACTTAATTTACCATCCCAATCAAACTTGAACTTTTGCTACCAGAGGAGCTATCCAAGTGTTTATTGAATTAAGTCAATTGAATTTTTTCGTAACTAACATTTCCATGACTTTTTGTCGTGTAAAACTCCTTCCAAAGGGCCAAGCCCTCAGGGACTATACTATGAGGCAAAGGAGTCTTGATAGTAAAGGAATAAAATTTCTTATATGAGATGTTTTATAAAGTACAAGATTAAGTAGGTGCTTTTAACAAGCTGCATTAGGGTAATGTGAGATCGTGCCAGGAAAAAAGTGAAATAAAAAGGAGATGAATGACACTTTTAAATTTTTGTGTACATTAGGGGTAGACATTTTGGTTACACATACAGATATACCTTGCAGATATTGAGCCGTTCAGTTCCAGAACACCACAATAAAGTGAATGTCACAATAAAGCAAGACATATATATCAAATTTCTGGTTTTCTAGTGTATATAAAAGTTATATTTTACACTATGCTGTAGTGTATTAAGTGTGAAATGGGATTATGTCTTAAAAATGTACAAACTATAATTAAAAATTGTTACTAAAAAATGCTGTAGATCATCTGAGCCTTCAGTAAGTCATAATCTTTTTGCTGGTGGAAGGTCTTTCTTCCATGTTGATGACTGCTGACTAATTAGGGTAGTGGTTGCTGAAGGTTGGGGTGGCTGCAACAAATTGTTAAAAGAAAACAAAAATGCACTTTGCCACATCGATTGAATCTTCCTTTCATGAGTGATTACCCTGTAGCATGTGATGCTGTTTGATAGTACTTTACCCATTGTAGAACTTCTTTCAAAATTGCACTGAATCCTCTCAAATCCTGCCACTGTGTTGTCAACTAAATTGCTTTGTCAGCTAAATCCTTTGTTGTCAAATCAACAATATTCATAACATCTTCACCAGGAGTAGACTCCTGAGATGGAAAAAAAAAAAAAAAAACCAAAAAAAAAAAAAAAAGCTATCTTTGCTTATTCATAAGAAGCAACTCCTCATCCATTCAACTTTTATTGTGAAATTGCACCAATTCAGTTACATCTTCAGACTCCACTTTACTTCTATTTATCTTGCTATTTCCACCAGATATGCAGTTACTTTCTCCACTGAAACCTTCAACTCCCCAAAGTCATTCATGAGAGTTGGAATCAATTTCTTCCAAACTCTTGTTAATGTTGATATTTTGACCTCTTCCTATAAATTATGAATGTTCTTAATAGCATCTGGTATGATAAATTCTTTTCAGAAAGTTTTCAATTTACTTTGTTCAGATTCATCAGAAGCATCACTATCTATGACAGATACAGCCTTACAAAATGTATTTCCTGAATGATAAGACTTGAAAATTGAAATTACTCCTTAATCTATAAGCTAAAGAATATATCTTATGTTATAGGCATGAAAACAACATTAATCTCCTTGCACATGTTCATCAGAGTTCTTGGTTGACTATGTGCATTATCAATAAACAGTAATATTTTGAAAGAGATCTTTTTTTTTGAGTAGTACTTCTTAACAGTGGGCTTAAATAATCAGAAAACCATGCTATAAACATACATATTGTTATTCAGGATTTGTTGTTCCAATTATAGAGCATAGGCAAAGTAGACTTGGTATAATTCTTAAGGGCCCTAGGATTTTCCGAATGGTAAATAACAATTGACTTCAAATTAAAGTTACCAGCTAGCTGTATTAGCCCCTAACAAAAGAGTCAGCTTGTCCTTTGAAAACAAACATTAACTTTTCCTCTCTAGGTTTGAATATTCCTAATGGCATCTTCTTCCAACAGAAGACCAATCTGTTGTTTAGTGTGTCCTCCTTTATCAATTATGTTAGCTAGTTCTTCTGGACAACTTGCTGTAGCTTCGAAATAGCACTCGCTGCTTCATCTTGCACTTTTATGTTATGGAGATGGCTTCTTTGCTTACACCTAGTCTACCAGCATCTGCTACCTTCAAGCTTTTCTTCTATAGCTTTCTCATCTCTCTCAACTATCATAAAATTAAATTAGGGGCTTACTTTGGCTTAAGGGAATGTTGTGGCTGGTTTCATCTTTTATCAAGACCATTAAAACTTTCCCCATATCAACAATAAAGTTTTTGCTTTTTTATCATTTGTGTATTCTCTGGAGTAGCACTTTTAATATCCTTCAAGAATCTTTCTTTTGCATTCACGACCTGGCTAACTGTTTGGTGTAAGAGGCCTAACTTTTGGCCTATCTTTACTTTTGGCAAGTCTTATTCCCCAGGCTTGACTCTTCCTTTCACTTGAACACTTATAAAACATGCAGGATTATTAACTTGCCTAATTTTAATATTTTTGCATCTCAGGGACTAAGGAGGCCTGAGCAGAGGGAGAGAGACAGGAGATGGCTGGTCAGTGGAGCAGTCAGAACACACAAAACATTGATTGATTAAGTTCACTGTCTTATATGTGCACAACTTATGGTCCCCCAAAACAAGTACAACAGTAACATCAAGATCACTGATTCTAGATAAACTTAACAGATATAATAACAATAAAATTTAAAATATTGCAAGAATTACCAAAACGGGTGGCAAAAGGCATGAAGTGAGCATATGCTGTTGGAAAAATGGCACCAGTAGACTTGCATGAGGTAGGTTTTGCAAAAACCTTCAATTTATACTGTATGTCTGTAAATATAACCTAAATTTATCACCAACCCCACTTCTCACATTTCTTTTAACAAATAGTAAAGTAGGAGGTATCTAGTTATTTTTTTTTTAATGAGGCTTGCAATAATTCCCTAGATAGTTTTCTTCTTCATTGTTTACCAGATGTTACAGAATCTTGATTCTGAGAAGATTCTTTATTTTTTAAAATTATGGTGACATACAAATAACATAAAACTTTCTATTTTAACCATTTTAAAGTGTATAATTCAATGGCATTAACTATATTGACAACATTGTGCAATCATCATCACTACCTATTTCTAAAACTTTTTAATCACCTCAAGCAGAAACCTTTTTACCTATTTTTCAGTGATTTCCTGTTTTCCCACCTCAAAGTCCCTGGAAAGTATTACTTTTATTTCTGTCTCTACAGATTAAACTATTTGGGATATTTCATGTAAATGTAATCATACAATATGTGGACTTTGTGTCTGATTTCTTTCATTTAGCATAATGTTTTCAAGGTTCATCCACTCCATGAAGTACTATGTACCACTATTTCATTTTGTCTTATGGCTGAATAATATGCCTTTGTATGGATATGCTATGTTTTGTTTATGCATTCATTCATTAATAGGTATCTTGGTTGTTTACACCTCTTGGCTATTTTTAATAATGCTGTTATTAAAATTTGTCTAAAAGTTTTTGTTTGAACATCTGTTTTCAATTCTCTTGCGTATATAGCTAGGAGTGGAATTAGTGGGTTCATATGATAGGTCTGTTTTTTACTTGCTGAAAAACTGCCAAACTGTTTTCTATATACTAGATATGCAATTTTATATTCCCACCAGAAAGGTAGGAGGGTTCCAAATTGTCCACTTCCTGCCAACACTAATTTTACATTGTTTTATTATTATGGACAATCTAGTGGCTGCGAAGTCATATCTCACTGTGGCATCGAGCATTGTTCCTGGGACAGATAGCAATGTTAAATGGCAAAGAGCTACAGAAAAGGATGAAAAGCTAGATACAAGAATTCAATTTCAAGATGAGGTGTTGATACTATCAATACATTCACTGTTTAGTTATTATGTTTATCCCTTTCATTTGAAGAATAAAAATTAATCTATACTTTAAAATGTAAGAAAAAATGAAAATAATATTTCACATATTAATTTTATATTTTACAATAGTAAAAACCTTTCAATTCTTTCTAAAGTCCTATTTATTATTTTGATAATTAACTAGGACTGTATGCTTAAAGACTATATCAAATATTGTTAACTGTTCTGTATTTTTTAATTATACAGAAAGAGTAAATCTGAAATGTGTATAAACTGCTTAATAGGTATTTTGATTCCACTGATAAGAAAATTACTATAACTCAAAAACAATCAAGATTCTTCTGTTTCAGTGATCTAATTGAAAATGACTACATGATATCGGCTGTATGTTTGTCTCTTTTTCTTGCTCAATTTAAATATTTAGATAATTTTCTGTTTCTCTTAAAATTTTTAAAAGAGTGGGTAATCCAAACAAACAAAAATTAAACAGGTGACAGGAGGAGAGAAAGACAGAGAGAAGAAAAGGAATTAAAGGAAACAGGCTAGGTGCAGTGGCTCATGCCTATAGTCCCAGCACTCAGGGAGGCCGAGGCGGGCAGATCGTTTGAGCTCAGCTGTTCAAGACAAGCCTGAGCATGAGCAAGAGCAAGATCCCGTCTCTATCAAAAATAGAAAAAATTAGCCGGGCATGGTGGCACATGCCTGTAGTCCCAGCTACTCGGGAGGCTGAGCCAGAAGGTTCGCTTGAGCCCAGGATTTGAGGTTGCTGTGAGCTAGGCTGACGCCATGGCACTCTAGTCAGGGCAACAGAGTGAGACTCTGTCTCAAAAAAAAAGAAAGAAAGAAAGAAATATGCTAGAAGTCTATAAATAACAATTATAACTTAAATGTCACATGAAATGTATGTATATGTGTATTTCTGTGCATTAAAGATAATTTTTCTAATAAAGAGAATTATTTCCATATATTGAAAATACTTTCACTCATCCTATGGAGATACTTGAATTTTTTATTTTGTCTCAAAGTTATAAACACATTGAAATGCATATTTTCTTAAAGAGTATCCTCTTTTTTGATTTTACCAACTTTTGAAATAATAGTAGCAGCCACTTCTCTGCTTTGCAAGTAGAAATATCTAATGATAATTTAACTGGAAGGAAACACTTCTTATTTGAAAGATAGAGATGATTAGCAGTCAAACGATTCCTCTCTAACAAATACTATTTTTAAAAATCTTGAATGAAAGCAACAGAGTTATTATTAATACCACAGGGAGCAGATGAGTTATTACCACTGCACACCTCACAGCAAAGTTTAATGTACCTTTTATTTTCCTTCTGCAGCAACAGACCTGGGTACCATATATTTCTTTAGTTTTTTTTATTTGTAGATTCATGTATATCTATAAAATGTGTGCAATTTTTTGTCTATAGATAACAAAATCACTTACAAAATTTAACCAAAGTGAAAATTTTTAGTCTACTCTTGCGAGACAAGCAATGGACGTATATTTATCCTATGAAAATATTATTTTTTACTCTAGGATCATACAAGGTATGTCACTTTGTGATATAATGGTTATTACCTGTATTTTATCTTTAGTCACTCTGCAAAGTACCAGTATATTCCTGTATACCTATCTCATAAATGTAGAATAGAACAACCTGAAATATATTTTAGTATAAAAAAAGATAAAATATGTTTTGTTTGACGACTGATACAATTTCCCGAAGGAAATTCTTTTGACTCTACCTTCAAAATATATGCAGGATCTGATTACTTTTCTCCTCTTTCCTCCTGATCCAAACCACCATTGTTTCTTATCCACATTCTTATAATAGTTTTTAAATCTAGCAGTCAAAATGGGCTTTAACGAACAAGTCAAATCCTATCATAACTTTACCTAGAACATGCTAATGGTTGTGTATTTGACTTAGAATAAAAATGAAAGTCCTTATTATAGATTTTAGACATTAAGGGATCTTCCCAGCTCCTAGTTCAGGCCTCTATCCTAAACATATTTTTTTTTCTGACCTCTTCTCTTTCTCCCTTACACTTTCCACATTGGTTTCTTGTGCCATTACTAGAAATGCTGGGGATGCTGCCACCTTAATGCCTTTACATTAGCGGTTCCTTCTTGATCGAATGCTCTTCTTCCATATATTCAGATAGTGCCTTCATTCACTTTATTCAAATAGCTCAAATCAGTGAATGACAAGTAGGAATTGGTAGTTAATCTAGGCCTGCAGGGAACGACATGAATAGGACTTCTCTAGGAATATTAAATATGATTCTGGATAAAGACATTCCCATATATATGAAGAGAATAAATGGAATAGACTCAATCTGGAATGTATAAAATAGAATATGGATATTTTTTGGATTACAGCACATAAAAGTAGTTTCATAATATTTCTCTCCTTGAGTATAAATATGAAGAAAATGGCTACAAAGAAACAGACATAAATCAAAGACATTCAAGATAATATATGGTCCCAATAAACAGTGAAATATAAAAACATAATAGAACATTAATAACAGAATGACTAATTTAATATTCAAAATAATGTATATTTTATTATAAAATGTTTAAATTGCAAAAAATTATGGTGGTCCAGCACGGTGGCTCATGCCTGTAATCCCAGCACTTTGGTAAGCTGAGGAGGGAGGATTGCTTGAGCCTAGGCATTTGAAACCAGCCTCGACTGCTGGGAGACCACATTGCTACAAAAAAGTGAGAAAAATTAGCCAGGTGTAGTGGTATGCACTTATAGTCCCAGCTACTTGGGAGGCTGATGCAGAAGGATAGCTTGAGCCAAGGAGTTCAAGGCTGTGGTGAACTATGATCACACCACTGCACTCCAACCTGGGTGATAGAACAACATCTTATCTCTAAAAGAAAAAAAAAGAAAGAAAAAAGAAAAAAAAAAGAAAAGAGCAAAGTACTATATTAATAAATTCACTTGTTTCTCCTTTGATTGCAGTTGCATAAATAATTCTTTTCTCAAAATTCTAAATGTCTTAAAACCTTAAAAACCTCTTGCAGTCTATGAGTTATTTTGTTGTCATATGTCATACAAGGATTAAAAAAATTCAATTGTTAGGTTGGTAAGTGTATTATATCTGATGTGTTTTTTTTTATTAAACTTTCTAGATACTTTTGATGGTTTCACTCCATTCCTGTACTCACAATAAGACTAGAAATATTTACTGAAAGAGTCCTGCTCATAGATCTAAAAATAAGTTATTTGAAAAAGTAAATATGTTTAAGTTTAATAAATATGGCATCCATAGTATAGAAGTTTCCATGCCAGCACAGACTTCACTTTATTTTTTAAAACAATTTGTGTTTATTAAATTGGTGTCTAAAAAATAGTCTTAAAATATATAATAAAAGTCTACTATGTTCCAGGCAAGTACTCCCATAAACAAACAAACAAATAAAAATAATAAAGTAGACATAGTATAAGCTTGCATGAAGCTCAAAGTTTATTAGAGAGATAATAAGCAACTAAAAATATAGGATGGTAAGCTGTAATAAATCATATGAATGATTACAGTGCAATGATAGAGGATAACAGTCTTCAAGTATAGGACCTATACTCAGAAACAGTGGACAATGACACATTTTCTGATAATGTGACAATCTAAAGTCTGAAGAAAGGGAGGGGATGTCTGCTAGACAAAGAATTAGAGACAGTTTAAAATGGAAAAAAGAAAAATTATGTGCAAAGACCCTGATATGTGAAATAATTTGCTGTATTTGAAGCAATGAAAAGAGAGAGGTGAAGTGGAAATATAGATTGATAGTATAAGGAGGCCCAGAAAACAGAGAAGTCACACAGCAAGGTAGGTTTTATAGATCATAATAAGGAGATGTTAATTTATGCATAATGTTACAAAATCCATTAAATAATTTTAAGTATGGAAGCGACATGACTTGATTTATCTTTTAAAAAGTATACTCTCACTGCTGAATAGAGAAAGTGATGAGGAAACAAGGTTGGAATAAAAAGCCCAAAAGGAGAAAATTAGCTCTGTCTAGAATAGAAATATGATAGCTTAAAATAAGGTTAGGACAGTGGAGACAACTGATAGTCTTTGATTATGGGTTGGATTCAGGATGGGAACGGAGGGAGGTATCAATCATGATTCCAAAATTTCTGCTATGATCACCAGGCTAGACACTAATTACATTTGCTGACAAGTAGAACACTCTTAGACCAATAGGTTTGCATTAGAGTAATTAATAAAATCAAAATTTGTTCTTTGTACTTTGGAGATTTAATTTTTAATTACCTTTTAGACATTGAAGTAGAGTTGTCCAGCAAGCAGATGGATATTTGACCCCAGGGTTCAGAGGAAGTATGTGGACTAGAGACATAAATTATGGAGTCCTGAATATATACACAGTGTTTAAGTCAGGGAATGGATGCAATAACCTAAAAAGAAAATTTAATGAGAAGAAAAGAAAGCAGCTATATGTATAGAAGATATGAATTGACTAGAGGAAGGATGAAAACCAAATGGTATCTTTTTATGGACATCATGACTATGTTAAATGCTGCTGATAATTCATGTAAAATGAGGCAAAATAGTGGTAACCTTAAGGTAATAATGCATAGTGAACTTACCCACCAAAATCCTCACTTCAGCTTCTGAGAGTGTTGCTGATTGAGAGCTCTCAGCTGGCGGCCTTTTCCAGATAATGGCTGACAAGATCACACATTCTTCTGATGGTCATTCTAAAACCAATGTCACAGCTATTTGGAGTTGTATTTTTCATATTCTTTTCCCCAACTGGAGATAAATCGGAAGAGTCATTCCAGTTTCAAAAGGCTTGTGACTACATTAAAGCTGCATTCTGTTTTACTCAAATCCTCATTCCTTCTCTTTCCTCAATCGTATGCATTCCCCAATAAATTTCCTGCATGCCAATTTCTATCTCTATGTTTGCTTTCCTGGTAACCAACATAAAATAGTTGTTAATATTTAGTAGTTGGCAGCGAGAGTAGACATCATGCTGGGATTTAGAGCTGCATCATGAACTTGCCAGATGGCAGAGGACCTCATCCGGTGGTAGTGGAACAGAGATAGCCTGACTTAAGACAGTAGTGCAATTCTTAAAACATTCATCTATGGAGAACTGGGATGAAATAAACTGGAAGGAAATACACAGGCACAATATTATCATTCATTTGAAAAATATAAGAAATTAGACTGACTTTTGAATTGGATGGCTTTTGCTTGGGGCACTTTCTTGAACTTTGTACATAAAGATAATAAAAGCTGAGGGTAATTAATGAGTAATTAAAGGTTAGATGTGGAAAGCCAGAGAGTCTCCTTGGCAGCATGTAAAGATATTCTAGTCTCCGGAAGCTAGAGGGCAGAGAAAGCTGAATATCAGGTCCAGAATTAAGCTTTTGAGTAACAGAACTTCAAAGAATGTTACTTTTTCAACTGGGTGTGTCTGTTGTGTCAAGCTTAGAACTCTGCCTGGGAAGGAATGCAACTGAAGACTCTAAAAGAGAACATTTGGGCTGGTGCATTAAACTCTCAAAGTGCCATGAATTCTCAAGTTTTTAGAAGTGGTGCTTCAATACTCCATTTTGGGAGGTAAGAAACGACATTTCTTAAATATGATGCAGAGGCCTTTGCACTATAATAAAACAATTCACCCCACCAGAATCATCTCCAACTTCCCTTCTGACAACTAAGTCAATCACCAGAGTTAAGTAACTACATAACCAACCCTAAGAGGCTTTGTTCCAGCAAATGGAAGATTGGGGCTATAAATGTCACACTAGCCAATAGGTACCAGAAGTAGCTGAGAGAGTATGTAGAGGCAGAAGATGTTGAGTCAAAGGGAGCACAACCTAAAGTACAATAACAGACATTTTATCAATATAGTAACATTTTTCCTGATACAAGTTTTGATATCCTAGAAAGAGACCCCAGAAAATAATACAAACACAATGCTAGCATGGCTCTTAGAAATTTGGGGAAAATGGGATCCCATACAAAGAGAAGTAGAAAGGCAAGAACTTCCATAACAGATGATGTAAGAAGGAATTAAAAGGTCCAGAAGTTTAGGCACGCCAGAGAGTGAGTATAATGAATAAGGCCAGAATTCTTGCCAGATAATAACGTTGCACCAAAAAGTTGGGAGGGCATTCAATTTACGGTGGTAACAATGGCCTAGTGAGATGGGCACCACCACTAATGAGCAGCTTATTGGCTGCTGTTCTCTCTAGACTAGGGCTGATATTAGGAGATTTGACAAAATTGCATTTTTCTGTTTTCAGTGAGTATGCTGCGAACATAAAATACTAAAGTCTAGGTGGTAATTCTTAACCATCAGAAGCATGATAGGTACAATTATCATGATAAGTGGAATGTTTGAGTGGCAGCAAGGAGGACTTGACCTTCAGAGAGCTAAAAGGATGCTTAATAAAACATAGCATCCCTACAGGCAAGATAGAAAGGCAGCTTTAAAAGGCATTGCTTAAAGTACTTAACCCAAAGAACTCAAGAATGTATATTCAGGAGGCTGATAGCAGTTGATCCCATAGAAAGGCATAAACCCAGGTTCCAAGACTGAGAGGTTTTCAGACGTGAAACTAATTGACTAAAAGAAAAGCTGATCCCTAGGAGAAAGTGTCCTGCAATGCTATAGCAAGTGTATAAAATAAGGAATCTCTCAATGCTTTCCTAAAGGAATGCATAGCTATAATTACTTTGGGAACTGTTACTGATATAAGGAGACTATCCTGATGTTTGAAGGACTATAGAAATAAGGACTGAGTGTATATTGATATATAGGATTTAAAGGATCATCACTGTACTTATGTTAAGAGTAGGGGCATATAAAAGCCAGCTAATAAATGGATTCCTCCATAGGGCCAGCTCAGAGTGATTCCTCTGGGTATAGACACTCTAAAATGGCCATTCTCCAGTTCTTCCTTAGCACATCAATGGGATAGACATATGGGTGACTGGCATACCACTATCTTGGCTTGCAGATTAAGAGCAATTTTATTGGTAAAATTCAAATAAAAGCCCCTGAAACTGCTCCCATGTCCTATGTCAGCCAAGATTAGCCAAGATTTACATAGACTAGATAAGAGGAAATAGTTCCAGTTCTGCCCTTGAGCTATGCAAGTCTGTCTGCTCCCTAATCATAATTTAACTACAAAGAAACCTACATGGTCTGCCAATCCAGAGAACACCATAGTGGTCCACTATATTGATAGCCTTCAGCTAACAACCAATGAGCAAAAGGTAGCAAGTCTGTTGCAGGCCTTATCCCAGAAGTTGGGAGATAAACTTTATGCAGTTTCAGAGAATCACCTTAGAAATTATCCACCAATCAAGATGCACTAAATTAATTAAACAAAATGATTCAGAAAGTTCCCATAAGGCAGATTCTGTAATTGGCCACCCATTGCTGGCAACATGGGCACATGAATGGAGTAGCCATTGTAGTAGGGCTGGAAGATATGCATGGCCCCAAAAGTGAAGTCTCCCACTCACCAATGACAATATTGCTACTGTTGCTGCTCAATATCCAACCTCCCAGCAGTAGACACTTGACATGTAAGCCCCTTAATATAGGACAATTCTCTATTGTCAGGGGTTGACTAACTATGGCCCAAATTTGATCCAAATTTGGCCTATTGCCTTTTTTATGTATAATGTCTTATCTGAACAAAACCATGTATTTTCTGTGGCTGCTTTTATCCAACAATAGCAAATGTGAATTTTTGTGGCAGAAACTTAAATATTTATCTAGCCCTTTACAGAAAAATTTGCCAACTACTCTAGGAGACCAGCCAGCCACATTAATGGCAAATTGACTACATTGTATCTCTTCCATTTTAGAACTGAAAGTGATTCTTCTCACTGGAATTAACACATATTCCAGGTGTGTATTTGTTTTCTCTACCCACAGGGCCTCCTTCAGAATTAGGTTTACAATCTATGGACACGAAACTTCACATATTGCATTGGAGATTAAGAGACTAAATCATCAGAAAGGAGGTGTGGCAGTGGGCACATGACTAAGATCCTATCACATACAAGCACAACCCATAAACTGTAGTTCTAATAGAACAATGGCAGAAACTTTCGAAGATGTAGCTGAGATACCAGCTAAGAAATGGTTCATAATACCTTATTGTTAACTATATGGAAATTACTCATCATACATAATTTAAATGTTATATTCATTATACATCTCCCCATATCTCCCTCTCTTTAACCTATGGCAACCACCCTTCTGTTGTCTACTTCTCTACCTTTGACTATTACAGTTGAAATCCTACCATTTGTGACAACACAATGAAGATGAAAAACATTATGCTAAGTGAAATGAGTCAGCCATGGAAGGACAAACACTGCATGAATCCTCATATATGAGAAATCTATTGAAAATTTAAATAAATCTGCTGCCTGAACATTTTAGCATCTGCATGTCAAAAGGAAAATATCAAAGAATCACCATCCATTCCTACAGATATAAATTACCATGTTCATGTGAAGGAAGCAGTTCTGCTGTTAAACAGTGGGGATAAGGAAGGAATATATTTGTCATCAGGTAAGCTAACTGAAAATATGACTATATTCCTTTTCTAAATTTGATAGTAAATAGTTAAGTGCAGCAGCCACAATTTTGTCAGAGCATGGTGAGCCGGGATTTGGACAACTTAAGGACAAGACTCTGGATCACTCTACCAGATAAATCTTTGATATCAATAGAGACACTAGCAGAAGGTGAAGGGAATCTAAAATGGATAACAGAGGAAAGAGTCTTAAGACCACATGCTTCTAGAATTTATGCTAAATAACTGAATCTTGCAGTGCATGTAATAGATTTTAATGGCTACTGTGAGGAAACACTCAGATCCTCCTCCAGACCTTATTCCCTCAGCTGCTGAAAATGTTGCCTTATGAAAGCTGTAAGACTGCTTAAGAACATTGTTCAAAATAATACCTCTTCCCTGGGTCTGAATGCATCTAATTACTATTGCATATGAAGGTATAAATGTCCTATATTTTTCCCTAACTGGGGACAATTTGAACAATCACTCTTGCAAGTGCTTTTTTATTAATCTATGGAGATAATCTAAATAGTTTTTATCTCATATAATTAGCAAGGTAAATTGCATTGATTTTTAAAATAATAAACCAATATTTCATTTCTGATGTATGGTCCTTGTTAAAGATATTAATAATTCTGTATTTGATTAACTATTAATTTTTAGTGATATCTGTGTCTCTATAATAAGGAAGATGAATCAAGACTTTCCTATAACATACTTGTTAACTGTTGGTATTAGGAGTATTCTGGTCTCATAAAATAAGTTGGGGCATGTTTCATTACTCATTGTTTTTGTGTGAGATTTGCAAAATTTTCTTCTTAAAGTAGAATAGAATTCACCACAAAAATCATCTGAGTCATGATTTTTCTTTTCAGTAAACTTTTTAAACAGCTAATATAATTAATTCTTCAACAACTGTAGGGCTATTAAGATGTATTACTACTTCTCTTGTAAATTCTAATAAGCTGTGTTTTTCAAAGAAATTATTACTCTAATTTGTTGAATTTATCATCATAAAATTATTTGGTTTCTCCATTATGCTTTTTATATCTATGTATGGACCATATTTTATTCCTAATATTATTAATGTGAGTTCTTCCTCTTTTTTCTTGATTATCTAAATAGGGTTTCATTAGTTTGTAAATCTTTGATGAGGGCAACATAGAACTTTAATCATTTTTTTCCTGTTTTTTGTTTTCTCTTACATTAAAGTCTGCTTTTTATTATACTATGTTCTTTCTATTTTTCAGAATTTATTTTGATTTTTTTTCTATATTTATATGGTGGGAAATCAGATCATTAAGATTGTTTCATATTATAAGAGTTTTGAAAGTTATTAAATATTTCTGGTTGCATCTTAAATTATTATATTGTATATATTTATTATAATTTAATTCAAAATATTTTCTTTGTGACTTATTTTCACCAGGATATTGATAAACACAATGCTTAAATTACAAATACTTATGGTTTTTCCAGTTATTTTATCATCTTCTCCTAATTTATTATCATTATAGCTCAGAGAACATTTTCTGCAAATATGAATCTTTCAGAATCTGTTGAGATTTATTTTATGGTCCAGGATAAGGTCTTTCTTGGTATACATTTCATATGAACTGGAAAAAATGGTTATTCTGAGTGACTGTAATGTTCTAAGTGTCAATTTGGTCAAGGGCATTGCATTATTAATTATTGTATATTTTTCCTTAATATCTTGCATATTTTTCTCTCATTATTATATTAATTTTGTAGAGAAAAGATTATCCAACTGTAATTTTTGTCTCTGTCTTTAATTCTGTCTTTAATATATGTGTGTTATTGAGTCTCTTCACTTATATTTTCTTCACATATCTTACATTTCACAGTCCTTAATTTTCCATGAAAAAGTAAATGACTATTTCCCATCTAATATAGAAGGGCCTCTGATAGTTCTGATGTAGCAAAAATTGACTGCATGCTTTCACATAAACACCAGGAATGAAGGTATAGTATCAAGTGATTTGAGAGTTGAATTATTACATCAATATTTGCTTTTCAAAAATCTAAAGTTCTTTCAATACAAAAAATTATACTTTGTAATATAACTCTCTAATCAATCTCCTGCTCCTTTCAATCATACATAAAAATAAATTATCTAATTATTTTAACGTTGGATTGATTATTCTCTATAATGAACACTGTAAACTAATGTCTGAATGTGTTAGTACTTTCCATTGTGAATGAACTGATGTTTATTTAGACTTGGTTTTTGGTTAAATAATTTTCTACATTTATTGTATCTGTAACTCTTAGGTATATTCTAAGTTATTTTTAGAAAAAATATTTTTCTGCATTTTTTAGATTTGTAGGGTTTCTCTGCAATACAAATTCTCCAAGTTTGAGCAACTGTTTGAGCAACTGTTTGAATGTTTTGCCTTCTTATAAATTCTCCTGAGTTCAATAAGATTCTTGATATAAGTAAAGGTAATCCATCAGTCTTTACATCTTTGATATTTTGTTTCCACATAAATACTCATGCATTTAAGGGCTTATATTTTGGGAATGATCCTTCTACAGTTATATTTATACCAATTTTATCCAGTATGAATTCTCTGATTTTGAGTAATAGGTGAACAGTCAGTCATTAAAGGCTTGGCCATATTCTTTATATTTGTACAGTTTCTCTTCAGCATAAATTTTCTTACATAAAGTGTCAGAACCAGGCAAAGATTTTTTCACACTCTTTCAATTTGTAGGATTTCTCTCTAGCATGAATTCTCTTACACTGAATAAGGTTTGAGCTGCGGTTAAGTGCTTTTAATATGCAAATTTATGATTACTTTTGAAGAATGTAGACTTTAATCATTAAGAAAAGTGCTTCATTGTCAGTGGTAATTCTTCTAGACATAAGATCTGTTGCTTGATGTTAAAAAAGCTACTCTTATTTTCATATATTTACTGCTTTTATGAAATCTATTTTGTCATTTTTTAACTTCTAACCTAACATTTATTTAAAATGTTATTTTTCATAGACCTTGTAAAATTTGAACTTGTTTTCAGTTTGACAATCTTTGGCATAAATTTAAGTGTTTATTGATGACATTTAATTCAATTTCAGAATGATTATGTTTAACTCTATCATATTATTAGAAATTTCTAATTTTCATCTGTCTTTTGATTAACTGATTTTGTTTAAAAAATCTATTTTTCTTTCCTGCTTTCTTTAGGCTACTCGACTATCCTATTATTTTATATTAATTACCCTATTTAATCTTTTATGTATACCTTTTTTCATTATTTTATTTTATTTTATTATTTTGCTTTGTAAATCTTGTATGGTACATCCCTATCATAATCTATTTAGAGTTAATATTTTCTGTATTAGGCAAAATATAGGAAACTTACAACTTTTTACTTCAATTTAACTTCCCTGTGGTTTGTGCTATTGATATTAAATATGATAACAATAGGATAATGTCTGTGCTATGTTATGATCAATCTTTTAAAGGAATTAAGAAAAAATACATAGTCTTCTATATTCACCTACATATTTACTACTTCATTTGTTGCTCATGTCTTCCTATGATACTATTTTCAATTTGTTGTCAATTTTGTCAGACTGAAGAACATTCTTCAAAATTATTTTGTAGGAGCAGAATTTTTGGCAAAGCATTCTCTTAATTTTATTCATTTTTTTCTATTTTGAATATTGAAAAATATTTATGTATATTTTCTGTGCATATAAGGTTTTGAGTTGACAGTTTTATTTTTTCTCTAAGCCTTTTAATGATGTTATTCCATTATGTCTGGCCTTCATTGTTCCCAACAGAAGTCAGATACAGTTTGCTTATTGTGATTTTTCCTGCTTTGAATATTTTCAAGATCACTTTTGTTTTATTTCTAGTTATTGACTATTTTAGTAATATGGATATTTGTACCTTATCATGGAATCCATGTATTTGTCCACATTGATATTCACTGAGTTTCTTGGATATTTGTCTTTTATCTTTTTTCCAAAAATTTAAAAATACTTGGTTTTTCATTGTTTATTTTATTCATTTGTTATTTCTTTCTGTACAGTTCTTATGCTTTTCTCATTACAACTTCAGATGCAAGTATGTTATATTGTTAAATATAGTCCTATAGTTCATTGAAATAACATTTTTAATTTTTAAATTTTTTGTATGTTCTTGACATTGCATTAAAGTTCAATTATCTCTTCATCTATCTTATCCTATATGATCACGATCCTTTTCAACTCATTTTCATTTCTCTTATATTCCTGCCAATGGTGTAAAATGTTTCTTTTTTCTACATCCTTGGCAACACTTATAGTTTATCATTTTGATAATAGCTTTTTTAACAGGTATGAGGTAATATTTTATTGTGGTTTCAATTTATATTTCCCCAATTGTTACTGATTTTGAACAGCTGTTCATATACCTACTGATGATTTGTACATATTCAGGTTCTTTGTCCAATTATAAATCAGACTATTTCCTTGCTATTGAGTTGTTTGACTTACTTATATATATGCATATTAATCCCTTATTATAATAGGTGTATGGTTCGAAAATATTTTCTCCCATTATGTAAGTTGTCTCTCCACTCTGTTGATTGTTTATTTTGCTGTGTAGGAGATTTTTAGTTTGATGTAATCTCATTTAACTATTTTGGGGTTTTTTTTGGCCTTAGCATTTATGATCATGTCTTTAAAATATTGCCTAAAGTTAAGGAATTGGTTAACTGGGCCCTTATTTTTTTTTTTTTTTCCGTTACAGTTTTATGTCTTATATGTAAATCTTTAGACCATTTTGAGTTTATTTTTGTATGTGGTATAAGAAAAGGGTTCAATTTCATTCTTCTGCATGTGTACATCTAGTTTTTCCTAAACTTTTTACTGAAAAGAATGATCTTTCTCCATTGCGTGTTCTTAGTATTTTTGTAGAAAATCAACTGACTGTAGTGCTTGGACTCTCTCTTCTATTCCATCGGTCTATATGTCTGTTTTCTTGCCAGTACCATATAGTTTTGAATACTATAGTTTTGTTGTACATTTTTAAATCAGGTAGTTTGATGTCCCCAGCTGTGGCTATTTGGGATCTTTTTGGTTCTGTATGAATTTTAGGATTATTTTTTCTATTTGAAAAATGCCGTTGAGATTTTGAAAGGGATTGCACTAAATCTCTATATTACTGTTGGTAGTATTGACATTTTAACATTATGAATTGTTCCAGTTCATGATCACTGGAAAATTTTTCATTTATTTGAATCGTCTTCAATTTTTTTCATTAGTGCCTTTTAGTTATCAGCATATAGATCTTTTACTGCCTTGGTTAAGTTTATTTCTAAGTATTTTATTTTATCTTTATAGCTACTGTAAATAGGATTGCTTTTCTGATTATTTCTTCTTTTATTCCTGATTTTCAGTATAATGTTTGCTATGAGCTTCTCATATATGGCCTTTATTGTTTGGAAGCACATTCTTCTATAACTAATTTGTTGAGTGTTTGTATTGTAAAAGGATGTGGAATCTTCTCAAATGCTTTTCCTTGCATCTAGTGAGATAATCATATAATTTTTATCTTTCATTAATGTGGAGTATCACATTTATTGATTTGCATATGTTGAACCATCCTTGCAGCCCCAGGGTAAATCCCAGTTGATCATGGTGTATGATCCTTTTAATGTGCTGCTGAATTTGGTTTGTTAGTATTTTGCTCATAATATTTGCATTTGTGTTCCCCAGGGATATTGACTTAAAACTTCCTTTTCTTGTAGTATCCTTGTCAGGCTTTAGTATCAAGGTAATGCTAGCCTTACAAAATGAGTTTGGAAGTGTTACCTTCTCTTCAATATTTAAGAAGAGTTTGAGAAGGTTCAACTTTAATTCTTAATTAAATATGTCGTAGATTTCAACAGCGAAGCCATAAGGTTCTTCACCTTTGGAGGGGGGGGGGGTGTAGTGCTGATTTAGTCTTGCTAGATTGTCTATGTTTAGAATTTATCCATTTCTTGTAGGCCATGAATTTTGATGGTATATAAATGTTCAGAGTAGTCTCATGGTTCTTTATGTTTCTGTGGTATCAGTTGTAATGTCTCTTCTTTCATTTATAATTCTTTTTACTTGAGTCCTCTCTCTTTTTCTCTTAATTATTCTGACTAAAAGTTTGTTAATTTTGTTTATCTTTTCAACAAACTAACTTACCTACATTAATCTTTTCTATTGCTGTCTTTCTCTGTTGCTTCTTGCACCCTTGCCATCACTTGATGGTGTCCCCTATGTCCCTTAGGCTTTTTTTACTCTTTTTTCTTTTTATTCTTTTTGTTCCTTTGAGTGGGTAATTTCAAGTGACCTGTCTTTGAGATCAGTTTTTCTTCTGTTTGATAAAGTCTATTGTTGAAGCTTTATGGAATTTTCAGTTTCATTATTATGATTTTTAACTCCAGACTTTCTGTTCGGTAATTTTCGTGGTTTCTATTTCTTTGAAGAACTTCTCTTTTGTTCATGTATTATTTCCATAATTTCATGTATTTGTTTATTTGTGTTCTCTTTTACCTCATTGAGCCTTCTTTAAGATTTTGAATTCTTTTCAGGTGATTTGTAGTTCTTTTCCT
>VSMD01130679.1:0-50873 GCA_008750895.1 Mirza zaza
AGGAAGGAAGGAAGGAAGGGAGGGAGGGAGGGAGGGAAAGAGAGAGAGAAAGAAAGAAAGAAAGAAAGAAAGAAAGAAAGAAAGAAAGAAAGAAAGAAAGAAAGAAAGAGAAAGGAAGGAAGGAAGGAGAGATAGAGGGAGAGAGGAAGGAAGGAAGGAAGGAGAGATAGAGGGAGAGAGGAAGGAAGGGAGGAAGGGAGGGAAAGAGAGAGAGAGAGAAAGAAAGAAAGAAAGAAGAGAGAGGCAGGGAGGGAGGAAGGAAAGGAGGGAGGGAGGGAGGGAGAAAGAAAGAAAGAAAGAAAGAAAGAAAGAAAGAAAGAAAGAAAGAAAGAAAGAAAGAAAGAAAGAAAGAAAGAAAGAAAGAAAGAAGGAAAGAAAGAGAAAAGAGACAGACAGGCAGGGAAGGAGGGACGGAGGACAGGAAGGAAGGAAGGAAGGAAGGAAGGAATTTGAACAATCTGTGGGGTGGGGTCAGAGAGACCTTGTTGCTTCTTTAGTCAATCCAGTATGTCAAAATGCCATATTTTGGGTTAAAATATTTCTAATTTTCTTCACTAACAAAGAAATCATATCTGGATTACATAAAGAACTCCCATAAGTCAATAAGAAAAAGAGGCCAAGGAGAGGCCCTTTTCAATTTTTAAGGCCACCCCAATTTTTAAAAATTAACAAGAACAGGCACTATAAAAAAGATACACAAATTGCTAGTAATCACATGAAAAGATGCTTAACATCACTAGTTATCAAGACATGCAAATTAGAACCACAATGAACTCTCACTAGACACCCTCCAGAATGACTAAAATTTTTATTTTTTAATTTTTAATTTTCTATTGGAGATGGTATAACAGAGTTAAAGTTCCAAAAAAAGGCAACAAAATGTTGTAAGAGTTGTCTTTTTGAAATCTCCCACCCTTTTGGGGAATTAAAACTTGCATTCCATCTGAGGCCAGTGATCACAGGGAAAGACAAATGTTCTTTGCTATTTTTCTCTGTTATTTTAAAAAAGGATTGTCCTCACAAGGTCATAGTCACTGGAGATAAGGCCACAATGGTCCAAG
The DNA here is from genome assembly GCA_008750895.1 of Mirza zaza. Taxonomy (NCBI): domain Eukaryota; kingdom Metazoa; phylum Chordata; class Mammalia; order Primates; family Cheirogaleidae; genus Mirza; species Mirza zaza. Next base: position 1,062 of record VSMD01130679.1, read on the forward strand.
ACTGAAAACACCGATTATAGTTCAGCAACAATAGCCTAAAGTGGTGACATGGAACACTGGTCAATGTGGTCTAGTGTGGACCAGTGTGGAACACTGGTCTATTTTCTGCAATAGGACTCAGAGTCCTATTACAGAAAACCCCCTTTTAAAAATCCCTGTATTTCTGCTTGAAGACAGGATGGTCTTTGAAATGCCAATTCAGCATCCTCCTCATTTGCCGGCAAATTAATAACTCTTACCTTTTCCTCAAACTACTCGTCCTCATTCTTTTTCTCACTGACTCAGCTTCAGGGACAAGTACTGAACTTCCGGTAACAATGTTGCCCAGGCTGGTCTCAAACACTTGGGCTCAAGTGATCCTCCTACCTCAGCATCCCAAGTAGCTGGGACCACAAGCAGGTGCCACCGTGCTGGGCTTAAGCTTTTTTAAACTGACAATACCAAATGGTGATGAGAATCTGGAACAACTGAAATTCTCATGTTGTGAAAGGGTAAATTAATTCAATCACTGATATGGTTTGAATATTTGTGTCCCCTCCGAAATTCATGTCGGCGTGTACTCTCCAATGCAATAGTATCAAGAGGTAGGGCCTTTAGGACTGCAGTCCCCAGCCCCCTAACCACGGACCAGTACTGGTCCATGTCCTGTTAAAAAGGAGGTAGCACAGCAAGAGGTGAGTGGCAGGTGAGGGGGTGGAGCTTCGTCTGTATTTGCAGCCATGCCCCGTCACCAGCATCAGCACCTGAGCTCCGGCTCACTTCAGCTCAGCCACAGCATTAGATCCTAATAGGAGCCTGAGCCCTACTGTGAACTACACATGCGAGGGATCTAGGTTGCATGCTCCTTATAAGAATCTAATGCCTGATGATCTGAGGTGGAACTGAGGCGGTGATGCTAGCGCTGGGGAGCAGCTGCAAATACAGAGCTTGCATTATGGTGAGTTTTATAATTATTTTATTATATATTACAATATGATAATAATAGAAATAAAATGCACAATAAATGTAATGTACTTGAATCATCCCAAAACTATTCCCCTACCCCCTGCAGTCCATGGAAAAATTGTCTTCCATGAAACCAGTGCCTGGTGCCAAAAAGGTTGGGGACTGCTGCTTTAGGAGGTGACTAATGGGATTAAAGCCTTTATAAAAGAGGCTTCCCACAGCGTTCAGCCCCTCTTTGCCCTTCCACCTTCTACCATGTGAGGATGCAGCAAGAAGGTCCTCCCCAGACACTGAATGTAGCACCTTGATCTAGGACTTCCCAGCCTCCAGAACTGTGAGAAATAAATTTCTGTTGTTTATAAATTACCCAGTTTCAGGTATTTTGTTGCAGCAGCACAGACAGTTTAAGACTACCTCTTTGCAAAATTATTTGGCAATATGTCCTAAAGCTATAAATATGCCTACACTATGATCCAGAAATTCCACTCTTAGATAAGTAAGTGTATCTATGTACCAAAAGTCACATACAAAAATGTTCACAGCAACTTTACTAACAATATCCAAAAAGTGGGAACAATTCTAATGTTTATCAGCAGAAGAATGAATAAAAAATTGTGGTATATTCATACAATGGAATAATACAGAACAATAAAAAATAAGCCACTGATACATGCAACAATATGGGTGAAACTGACAGATACGTTGTGCTAAAGCCAGAGGCTAAACAGTAAATTCCTTATTATTCTATTGACAATAAGCTCAAGAAACTAGTCTACGGTGATACAAGTCAGAAGAATTGTTACCTCTGGGACAGTGGTTATCAACCAAGGACAATCTTGCCCCCCCTATGGAACATTTGGCAGCGTCTAAAAACATCGTGGTTTTTGAAACTTGGGGGTGGCAGTGGGAGGTTTCTGGTAGCATCTACTGGGTAGAGTCCAAGGATGATGCATCTTACAATGCTTAGAACAGCCCCCACACACATACACACACACACACACACACACACAAGAATTAGCCAATACAAAATGTTAATAATGCCAAAGTCAAGAAATCTTGTTCCAGGAGAAGGGATATAGACCACAAGGGAACACAGGGAAACTTCCAGGCTGCTAAAAAAGATCTATATCTTGATCTGGATGGTAATTACCAGAATGTATACTTAGGCAAATATTCATTAAGCTGTACACTTGAAATTAGTAGAGCACTTTACATATTTTACTGATACATGTTAGACCTCAAAAAAAATTTTATAGTCCTAGCACTTTGGGAGGCCGAGGTGGGAGGATCACTCAAGGTCAGGAGTTCAAGATCAGCCTGGGAAAGCGTGAGACCCTGTCTCTACTAAATATAGAAAGAAATTAAATGGACAACTAAAAATGTATAGAAAAAATTAGCCAGGCATGTTGGCGCATGCCTGTAGTCCCAGCTACTCAGGAGGCTGAGGCAGAAGGATTGCTCGAGCCCAGGAGTTTGAGGTTGCTGTGAGCTAGGCTGACGCCATGGCACTCTAGCCCAGGGAACAGAGCAAGACTCTGCCTCAAAAAAAAAAAAAAAATGTAAAAGGCTAACACAATTTGAAAATAAATTGTTTTTTTAAATACAAATGGACAATAAGCCCCTGTAAAAAACAAAGATTGACCCTGAATAGCCAAAACAATCTTGAAAGAAGAACAAAATTGGAGGAATCATACTTTCTGATTTCAAAACTTGCTACAAAGCTATTGTAATCAAAACAAGTGTGATATGGGCATAAGGACAGACATAGAGACCAGTGAAATAGAACAGAGAACCCAGAATAAACCCTCACATATAAGGTCAATTTATTTTTTACAAAGATGCTATGACCATTCACCGAAAAAGGACAGTTTTTTCAACAAATTGTGCTGGTAAAACTGGATAACCACTTGCAAAAGAATGAAGTTGGTATATGTGGTCCCTACAGTAGTCAAAATCAGGGAGACAGAGATGGTGATTGCCAGGGAATAGGGGAGGGTAAAGGGCTTCAGTTTCATACGATGAAAAGAGTTATAGAGACGTGATAGTGGTATTGGTTGCACAACATTATGAATATCTCTAATACCACTCATTTTTAACTGTACACTTAAAAATGGTTAAAAATGGTAAATTTAATGTAATGTGCATTTTACCATAACAGAAATGGGGGGGGAATTTTTTTAATTAAAAAAATGGGGCCGGGCGCAGTGGCTCACGCCTGTAATCCTAGCACTCTGGGAGGCCGAGGCCGGCGGATTGCTCGAGGTCAGGAGTTCAAAACCAGCCTGAGCAAGAGCGAGACCCCCATCTCTACTATAAATAGAAAGCAATTAATTGGCCAACTAATATATATAGAAAAAAAATTAGCCAGGCATGGTGGCGCATGCCTGTAGTCCCAGCTACTTGGGAGGCTGAGGCAGGAGGATTGCTTGAGCCCAGGTGTTTGAGGTTGCTGTGAGCTAGGCTGACGCCATGGCACTTACTCTAGCCTGGGCAACAAAGTGAGACTCTGTCTCAAAAAAAAAAAAAAACATGGAATATGGCCAAAACTACTGAATCACACACTTTAAATGGGTGAATTATATGGTTTGTGAATTGTATCATAATAATAACTGAACACCATGTGCAAAAAAAATTTAAAAAATGAAGTTGGATCTCTACTTCACACTATATACAAAAATTAAGTCAAGGTCAGGCACAGTGGCTATGATTTCAGCACTTTGGGAGGCCAAGGTGGGAGGATCTCTGGAACTCAAGAGACCATCCTGGGCAACTTAGTGGGACCCAGTCTCTACCAAAAAATTTTTTTAAAAAAATTAGGCACGTGTGTTGGCATTTACCTGTAGTCCTAGCTACTCAAGAAGATAAGGCAAGAGGTTCACTAAAACCCAGGAGTTCAAGGTTACAGTGAGCTATGATTGAGCCACTGCACTCTAACCTGGGCAACAGAGTGAGACTCTGTCTCTAAAAAACAAACATATAAATAAATAAATATTAACTCAAAATGAATCAAAGATCTAAAAGTAAGAGTTAGGCCAGGTGCAGTGGCTCATGCCTATAATCCTAGCACTTCGGAAGGCTGAGATGGGAGGATCACTTGAGGCCAGTCATTCGAGACAAGCCTGGGCAATAGCAAGACCCTTTCTCTATGAAAAACAGAAAAATTATCCAGGCATGGTGATATGCACCTATAGTCCTAGCTACTTAGGAGGCTGAGGCAGGAGGATCACTTGAGCTCAAGAATTTGAGGTGCAGTGAACCAGAGCAACAGAGTAACACCTTGTCTCAAAAAATAAAATAATAAAAAATAAAATAAAATAAAGAAAACATAGGCATAAATCTTCAGGACCTTGGATAAGGCAATGGTTTCTTTAAACATGACACTAAAAGCACAAACAATAAAAGCAAAATTAAATATTAATTAAATAAATTAGAAATTATTAAAATTAAAACCTTTTATGTTTCAAAGGATACTATCAAGAAAGTGAAAGGACAATGGATTGGAGAAAATATTAGCAAATCGTATATCTGATAAGGGACTTCAATCTAGCGTACATAAAGAACTCTTACAACCCAATTATAAAAAGACAAGCAACCAATTTTTTAAGTGGGCAAAAATGAAAAATGATAAAACGAATTGACATTTTTCCAAAGCAAATACACAAATGACCAATAAATGCATATGAAAAAATGCTGTAAATCATTAGCCAGGGAAACAAATCAAAACCATAATGAGATACCTCTTCGTACCCACTGGGATGGCTCTGATAAGACAGACAGTAACAAGTGTTGATGAGGACATGAAGAAACTGGAATCCTTGTATCCTGCTGGCGGAAGTGAACAATGGCACAGCTGCTGTGGAAAACAGTCTGGCAGTCCCTCAAATAAAGATATAATTACCATATGACCCAGCAATTCCACTCCTAGGTTCATATGACAGAGAAATGAAAACATATCTACACAAAAACTTGTACCTGTATGTTTACAGTAGCATTATTTAAAATAGCCAAAAGACAGAAACAACCCAAATGGCAATCAACTGACATAAGCAAAATGTGGTACATCCATAAAGTGAAATATTATTCAGCCATAAAAAGGGATGAAGGATCAATACATGCTACAACATGAATGAACCTTGAACACATTCTTCTAAGCAAAAGAAGCCAATCACAAAAGACCACATATTACATGATTCCCTTCATAAAGTGTCCAAAACAGACAAGCTATAGAAAGAGAACGTATTATAGATTAGTGATTGCCTGGGGCTGGGGTGCATGGGTTGGGGTGATGTCTAAGGGATACAGGCTTTATTTGGGGGATTATAAAAATGTTCTGAAAGTGATTGTGGCAATGGTTGCACAACTCTGTGTATACAATAAAGGTATTAAATTGTATACTTCAGAGGGTGAATTGTATTTATACAGTGAATTATATCTCCACAAAGTTGTTTAAAAAGGAGATAAACTTGGAAAAACAAAGCTCTTCTACATCATCAGCAACATCAATACCAAACAGGAATTGTATTCGAAAATAAGATATGACTCACAAATAGCAATAAAATCTGTAAAATGTCTAGGACCAACCCATCAAAGGATGCAATAGACCCCTATGAAGAATTTTTAAAATTCAAGTAAAGCATATATCCTATATAAAGGAAAACCGGAGTAGGTGGATAAATTAATAACATTCTAATAAAAATGCCACCAAGATTCTTTTGAGGACCTAGACAAATGCATTCTAAAACGTGTAAGGAAGAATGAAGATCTGCTCACAGCTAAGTCAATTTTAAGGAGAATTTTAAAGAGAGATTCTCACCCTAGCCGATATGAACACATATTCACGAAGCCAGGTAATTTTTTCTTTTTTTTGGCAATACATCCAGGCCTGGTCTGGCTGCCTGTAATCTTATCACTCTGGGAGGCCAAGGTAGGAGGATTGCTTGAGGTCGGGAGTTTGAGACCAGCCTGAGCCAGAGCGAGATCCCATCTCTATTAAACATAGAAAAAATTAGCCAGCTGCTTGGGAGGCTGAGGCAGTTAGATCACTTGAGCCCAGGAGTATGAGGTTGCTGTGAGCTAGGCTGACACCACAGCACTCTTGCCTAGGCAACAGAGCAAGACACTGTCTCAAAAAAAAAAAAAATACATCCAGTGCTGGAATGTGTGGCAATTTTTAAAATATTAATATGGTATTGCGGCTGGGTGTGGTGGCTCATGCTTGTAATCCTAGCACTCTGGGAGGCCAATGTAGGGGGATTGCTTGAGGTCATGAGTTCAAGATCAGCGTGAACAAGAGAAAGACCCCATGTCTACCAAAAAATAGAAAAAATTAGCCAGGCATGGTGGCACACACCTATAGTCCCAGCTACTCAGGAGGATTGCTTGAGCCCAGGAGTTTGAGGTTGCGGAGAGCTGTGATGAGGCCACTGCACTCTACCTAGGGTGACAGAGTGAGACTGTCTCAAAATATATATATATATATATATATATATAGTATTGGTACACAAATAAAAATCGATTGGGAGAAGATATTGACAGCAGAACTCCTGTACATCAGGCCTGAGGCACAGGCTCCATCCAGACAGGATGCCCAGGTGGGGATCACAATGTCTCAACAAAGGTGAGCTGAGGCTAGAGCCTGCCTGCTCCAAAGTCACTGGTCATACTTTGGCCTGAGAAGTCAGGTCTGAAATTTATCAAGGGAGAAAGAGGCATACATTTTGAATGGAAGGCATAGTTAGTTAGTAGACTTATAATCTGGGCAGAGTAGAAGTATTACTATATAGTGATATTACAGTTAAGGAAACGGAAGCTCATGGAGATTAAGCAGCTTGTCCCAAGTCACGGCGCCAGCAAAGACCAAGAACCAGAGGACTTGTGTAGAATGAATAGACTGTATGTTACGGTGTCTATTTCGTGCTGTCCCTTTCCTTTCCCCTCCCCACTCCCTCCCTGCCCTGTGAGTCTGAACACAAGAGTTTCTTCCAGGTCAGTGCCCTGTCCAGGGCCGCGGCCCGTGCCTTACTCACCGTCCGAGATGCACTGGAAGGCCAAGTCCTGGCTGGCGGTGTTGGAGCTGGGAAGCCCCAGCGGGAACTGGCCCACCTCCAGGCTAGCCATCTCGCCCCAACTCCCCAGGTTCCCCTCCAGGGGTACAGTGCGGATGCTGTTGTCCTCAGAATACTCCTGCTGGCTGCTCAGCGTCAACGTGGAGGTGTCGCTGAACATGAGGCTGGAGCCCAGGCTCAGAGTCTCATTGGAGCCCAGGAGCAGGGTCACGCACGAGGGTGGGGAGATGTTGGAGTTGGGTCCAGGGGTGCTGGAGTGCAAGCTGATACCCTCGCTGGGACCAGGAATCAGGGTCACACACGAGGCCTGAGTGACGGTCATGTTCAAATCAGGTCTGGGGTATCCGTTTGAAGCCACATTGATGGTTCCCTTGGAACTCGTGCTCCAGGTTGCACCAAAGGCTCCTTTCGAAACTGACCCAGAGATGTTACGTGAAGCCAAAGTGAAGGTCTCATTTGTGTCCGGGATTAGGGTCCCACAGGAATCCGGAGCTACATTCAGGTTCGGGTTGGAGGTGTTTCTTGAGCCTGCACCGAGCAGCTGACTGGAGTCAAGATCCAGAGAAGAGTGTGAGGCTGGAATAAGCAGAGCTTTTGAGCCCGGCCTAGAGATGCAGGAGCCCAGAACCAGGGATTCTCCAGAACGGTGCCTTATGAACGGGTTTAATTCGGGCCTGGAAGGATTGGAGTTACTCTGACCCAAATCAAAAGTCTTGCTTGGGAGGCACTTGAAGGCCTGTTCAGAATTTGACCCAGGGTGGTTCTCGGAGCTCTGACTGGCGGGCTCAGTAGAGACAGAGCTCAGAATGGGGTTTGAGGCTGGTCGGAGAGTCCCCTGTGTGTCAGGCCTCAACACGTGACTCAAATCCAGGTCCGAGGCTTCCCCAGAGCAAGAACTGGTGACCTGGAGGGAGGCAGGAGCCATGGCCCTGCTGTCATCAGGCCTGGGGGTGTTATTGGTCCCTGAGACAGGACTCAGAGTTGGGTTAAGATCTGGAATGAGAGGCAAGCCAGGACTTAGGGGTGGGTTCAACGTAGGAACAACAGTCATATCTGGGTTGGGCCCAGGAATGGTACCAAGGCCTAAAACTGGGGCCCCACAGGCTTTGAGACTTGGTATCATCTTTGGGTCTTCAGGAAGGACCTGGTTAGCCCCTGGACTCAGGGCCATGTCCAGTCTGGAGGTCTCTCAACACCACCGCGCCCTTCTCTTCAACAGCCAGCTGTCGCGTTCCCTGCAGTCCTCCTGGGAAAGAGAAAAGACAAATGCGGCCATGCCACACCCGTTAAAGCCTTTCTAGAGTTCCCACTACCTTTAGTCCTTGCTGTGACTTACAAGGACCTTGGTGGCCATGCCCAGCCCTCCTTTCCAGCGCATCACTTGTTGCTCCCTCCTTGCTCTCTCGGTTCCAGCCACAGCCCAGGCGTTTCCCTTCTTTGGCCACAACCTGCTTCCTCTCAGCTTGCGGCCCTGAACAAACGCAATTGCCTTGCCTTTGAACCTCCTCCCATTACCCTTGGCCAATCCCACTCCTTCGAGGAAAATGCTCATCACACTTTATTCCAATGAGCCATTTAGTGGCCTGGCCCTTGCTAGAGACAAGCTCTGTGATGGCAAGGACTGTATATATCTTTGTCCCTAGGGCGTCCCCAGCTCCTAGCACAGGCACACAGCCGGAAGTCTACAGACAAATGAGGAACTTCTTCCACTTTAAGGTAGAAAAGGGAAGAAAGAATGTCTCATGGGTTACCCTACTTACAGCTGGCCACATGTGACTTGGTGACCTAAGTTCACCAGCAAGGACCCCTGAGCCTTGGGAGATTCGGTTGCTCCAAGCCAGAGGCAAACCCCAAAGTTGCTAGAACTACTCTACAAGTGGCCATGGCACTAGATTCTCAGAGCAACGCTGACAGAGCTGCCTACAGCCCTTAACAACCTGCCTGTTCTGGGCGAGGCAGTCTACATGGAGAACAGGGGACAGTTATCCAAAGCAGAGCCTACCACAGCCCAGAACTGCTGGATGAACCCCCCAGTCCTCTCCCACCCCTGCCCGGGCCACCCTCCCTGCGAAGTCGTAGGGACAGCTCACCTGCATGCATGGTGTTCTGAAGCAGGAGTGGCCCTGGGAGGAGATGCAGAAGGAAACCAAGTCAGGGCAAGAGTGCCTTTTCAACACCCACTGTGCAGCCTACTCCTGGAAGTTAAATATTATTGCCCCATTGTATACGCCAAGAAGTGAAGGCCAAGGAGAAGAGGGTCACTCACCCCATTGGCCCTCCAGACAGCCAAGACCATCTCTATGTCAGCCCCCTGCCTAAATCCCTGTATGGTTTCCTGTTGTCTTTAGGACAGAGCCCCCAGCTGTTAGCAAACCAAGAAGGCCCTTCTGTATCTGGTCCCAGTCCCCTTTTCACCCCCTTGCCCCTCCATATGTCCCTTTCCCATCTCCTTCCACCCGTGCTCGACTCCGCTGACTCACTGCAGACAGCCAAGCTCTCCCAGCTGGGGGGCCTTCTACACGATGGGCCCCTGCCCCACTCCCCATCTTCAGCTGGCGCCTACAGCTCCAATCCTTCAGGGATCAGCTCCAATGTTAAGAGCCTTCTGAGTCCCCCAGACAGGTGAGGGCCACCTGTAAGTTCTCAGGGTACCCTGTTCACTTCTCCTCTCTTGCTACACAGTATATGGCTCCCCCACTGGCCAACAAGCCTCCAAAGAGCAGAGACTGGCTGGGCGCGGTGGCTCACGCCTGTAATCCTAGCACTCTGGGAGGCCGAGGCGGGCGGATTGCTCGAGGTCAGGAGTTCGAGACCAACCTGAGCAAGAGTGAGACCCCCGTCTCTACTATAAATAGAAAGAAATTAATTGGCCAACTAATACATATAGAAAAAATTAGCCTGGCATGGTGGCGCATGCCTGTAGTCCCAGCTATTTGGGAGGCTGAGGCAGGAGGACTGCTTGAGCCCAGGAGTTTGAGGTTGCTGTGAGCTAGGCTGACGCCACGGCACTCACTCTAGCCTGGGTAACGAAGTGAGACTCTGTCTCAAAAAATTTTAAAAAAACACGAAGAGCAGAGACTGCGTCTGCCATGCTCTCTGCCGTTAGAGTCCGTCTCAGTACCTGGCACAGTGAGTGTTCAGTACGTGTTTGAGTTCATGTTTATTTCATTATTGACTTTTCTCTCTTCTTCGTTTGATCCTTTCACTAGCTCATTTCATCACTTGTTCATTTATTATTCATTCATGTGCTAACTCATTCACTAAACCATTTACTACACAAATTTGGCTGTGTATCTTTACATTAATAGCTAGCCTTTGAAGAGACCACCGATTAGCAGTTATATTGTCCTGAGTTCAATTCCCAGCTCATCCTCTTGCTAGTCTGGGGGAACCTGGGCAAGAGACTTTTCCCCTCTGCCCACTGTCCTCCTCATCTCTAAGACTGCGAGCATAAAGCCCGGGCGCAGGGTGGGGGGGGTCTAGCTACAGTGCCTGGCACAGAGCGCATGGCCCACCGAAGGCCTTCCCTAAATGGGATTTAATAGCTACTTGTTTTATGACTGTCTGCCAGGCACTGCAGGCAGAGGACTGAGGCGCTCAGCACCCACAGGGAGCCAACTTCATTTCAAGCAAGTGGTTCCCGTACAGCTTTGCGCCTGTTCTACAAGCAAGTACCTCCTGCCTCACCATCAGCACTGGAGGCGATTTTACCCTGACGCTAATGAATTTAAAATGGGGGGGCTCCTTGACTTCACAGTCCTTTTCTAAAGGCCTATACTTAATCTTATGTTCATAATTTTGCCTTTTTTACTTAACGAGGTGCCTGGATCTTCCCTTGATCGCCCCTCCCACCTGTGCACATGCGCCCATGCATGAGCACGCACATGCGCAGCTGCGGCTGCCAAAGGGAGGCATTTTCAACCTGGGAAAGTATGAGTTGGTGCAGCACTTGCTGCACCCAATTTGGGCCAAGTTCTTCTAATTCTGGCTCCCAAACAGCTCTCAAATCTCTCACCATCTCTCCATCACCACCACCGGAGCCTAGTCTCCACTTTCCATTGCCTCGGTTGGATCTTGGAATTGCCTGCTCAACACGGGTCCTTGTATCTAGGCCAGCTCCCCCAAAAAGATTTTTTGAAGTACGCCATAAAGATCTGCCTTTAAAATTGCATGAGGCTAAGCATGATGACTCACACCTGTAATCCTAGCACTTCAGAAGACCAAGGCAGGAGGATCACTTGAAGCCAGAAGTTCAAGACCAGCCTAGCGACATAGCGAGACTCGGTCTCTACAAAAAAAAAAAAAGAAAAAGAAAAAGAAAAATTAGCCAGGCGTGGTAGCACACACCTGTAGTCCCAGCTACGTGGGAGGCTGAGCCAGGAGGATAGCTTGAGCCCGGGAGTTTGAGGTTGCAATGAGCTGCGATGACACTACTGCACTCTAGCCAGGGCAACAAAATGAGACTATCTCAAAAAATAATAATAATAATTTCATGAAACAGTGTGATACTGGCATAAGGACAGATATATAATATAGGGTAATGGAATAGATTGAGAGTCCAGAAATAAACCCAGACATATATGGTCAGTTGATTTTTGACAAGGATGAGAACTCAATAGTTCTCTTCAACAATCTCTTCAACAAATGGTAGTGGCACAGCTGGATATTGACATGCAAAAGAGTAAAGTTTACACACAAACATTAACTCAAAATGAATTAAAGACCAATGTGTAAGAGCTAAAACTAGAAAACTCTTAGAAGAAAACCGAGGAGTAAATCTTCATGACCTTGGATTTGGCAATGATTTCTTAGATATGACACCAAAAACATAAGCAAAAAAGAAAAATAGGCCAGGCATGGTGGCTAACGCCTGTAATCCTAGTACTCTGGGAGGCTGAGAAGGGCAGATCATTTGAGCTCAGGAGTTCAAGACCAACCTGAGCAAGAGCAAGACCCTGTCTCTACTAAAAAAATAGAAAGAAATTAGCTGGACAACTAAAAAATACATATATATATATAAAATTTAGCCAGGCATGGTGTTGCATGCCTGTAGTCCCAGCTGCTCGGGAGGCTGAGGCAGGAGGATCGCTTGAACCCAGGAGTTTGAGGTTGCTGTGAGCTAGGCTGATGCCACAGCACTCTAGCCTGGGCAACAGAGTGAGACTCTGTCTCAAAAAAAAAAAAAAAAAAGAAAGAAAAAATAGATAAATTGGACATCATCAAAATTTAAAAGTTTGGTGCATCAAAAGACACTATCAAAAAGTAAAAAGATAGTCTACAGAATGAGAGAAAATATTTGCAAATCATATATCTGATAAGGCTCTAGTATCCAGAATATATGAAGAATTCCAATGCAACAACAAAAGGGCAACCCAATTAAAAATTGGGCAAATGACTCAAATAGACACTTCTCCAAAGAAAATATACAAGTGGCTGATAAATATATGAAAATATGCACAAGGTCTTTAGTCATTAGAGAAATGCAAATCAAAACCACAATGAGATATCACTTCACACCCACTGGGCTACAATTTTTTTTTAATGGAAAATAACAAGTGTTGATGAGGATATGGAGAAATTGGAACCCTCAGACGTTGCTGGTTGGAATGTAAAATGGTTCTCTCAGCCTCTGGAAAAAAAACATGGTGGTTCCTCAAAAGTTTACCATAGAATTAACATATGACACAACAGTTCCACTCTGAGGTGTATACTCAAAAGAATTGAAAATTAGTGTTCCAACAAATTGTACATAAATGTCTATAGCAGCAGTATTTACAAGAGCCAAAGGTGGAAACAACCCAAATATCCATCAACAAATGAATGGATAAGCAAAATATGGTATGTCCATACAATGGATTATTCAGCCTTAAAAAGAAAGAAAGTACTATTAATAAGATATGCTAAATGTGGACAAACTTTGAAAATATTATGCTAAGTAAAAGAAGCCAGTCACAAAAGACCACATATGATATGACTCCATTTATATGAAATATCCAGAATAGTAAAGTCTATAGAGACAGCAGATTAAAGCAAACATAAAGGTTGCCAGGGGCAGGGGGAAGGTGGAAATAGGAAGTGATGGCTTAATGGGTATAGGATTTCCTTTTGGAGTAGCAAAAATGTTCTGAACTACATAGTAACAATGGTTTCACAACTTTATGAACATACTAAATGTCACTAATGGTAAATTTTATGCTATGTGTCTTGTACTATAATATTTCTAAATGCATGCAATAGAAAAGAGGATGTGGATTCACTTTCCATCCTCCTCCCTTCAAAAAACAACTAAAGATTCTGGAAATAGTTCAACAGAGATAATCATACAACGACTCTAAAATCTGGAAAGAGGCATCAGACTGGCTAGGCATCTTAGGACTTGAGGGATGACACTATGGTGGGTTCCCTGGGGTTTTCTGTTTATCTCCCAAATATTCCAAACTGGGCACCAGGGAGGCCTGCAACACAGATCTTCCAAGAGCATAAACATACATTCAAAAGCAGAAAGAAGAAAAGCTTGCTCTCTCTCCAGCCAAAGAACCAAAAAAGGAGAAGCCCAACAGAAAGGGACCCCAAAGGTGAACCCCATCTCTACTTCATACCTGGGGCAGTAGCAGGCCAACCCACCTGCAGTGGCAATGTCAGCAGAGGCCTACATCTCTGGGCCCTCCACCCAGTATCAGACAGAGATCTTACCAGACCCCAAAGCTCCTGCTCCCACCCCCAGTGACAGCAGGTGTCCCAAGGAAGTTTCTTCTGCCCCAGTAGGCAGCATTAGCAGGCACAGGAGCCCCAGGAATGCCAGAAAAATGAAGCAGACTAGAGCTCTGAAAATTTTCATTGGAACTACAGTCCACAAAAGTAGACAAGAAAATTCACACTAAACCTTAACAGGCTGACTACCTGCTAAAATAGAAGATTTAAGTAGGATCAAGAATATCTGAATATAATATCTAAAATGTCAAGAATGCAATAAAAAATTGCTCATCATATCAAAAATTAGGACTCTTACCTTGAGAAAAGCCAAGCAACTACTATCAACACTGAGATGAATCAGATATTGGAATCTGTGACAAGGATTTTAAAGCAGTCATCATAAAAATGCTTCAACAAGCAATTACAAATCCACTTGAAACAAATGAAAAAATAGAAAATCTTAAAGATACTTTAAAAGACAATCACTGAAATTAAAATATAAGTTATTTAAAATATAGCTGAAATTTTTAGTTTTATTGAGGTATAATTGATATGTAAAAAATTTCACATGTTTAATGTATATTTTGATCAGTCTGTATGTATGCATATACCCATGATACCATCACCACAACGAAGGTACTAAAAATATCACTTCTAAAAACTTCCTTATGTTTTTGTGGTATGTGTGTGTGTGTGTGTATGTGTATGTGTGTTAAGAACACTTAATATGAGATCTATCCTCTTAATGTATTTTAAAGTACACAATACCATATGTTAACTATAGGCACTATATGTACAGAGCTCCAGAACTTAATCATCTTACATAACTGGAACTTTATACCCACTGAGCAACAACTCCTCATTTCCCCCTCCTCCCAGTAATTGAATTTTTAAAAACTTACTGGATGGGCTCAATAGTAGAGTAGAGATGACAAAGATGAACATATGGACAGATCAATAAAATTTGCTTAATCTAAAGAGAAGATAGAAAAAAAATGAACAGAACCCCAGGAATCTGTGGAAGAATGACAAAATATTTAACATTCATGTCATCAGAGTTCCAGAAGGAATGGGGAAAGAATGCTGAAAAAGCATTTGAAGAAGTCATGGCTGAAAACTTTCCAAATTTATTGAAAGACATAAACACACAAATTCAGGAAACTGACCAAACTCCAAATGGGATAAACATAAAGAAATCTATGCCAAAACACATCATGATTAAACTTCTGAAAAATAAAGACAATGAAAAAAAATCTACTTTCTTTTTTTTTAGCCAGTCAAATTTAGCAGTGGGAGGTTGTATATCAACTTTAGTGACACTAATGTTAATAAGTTCTGCTTAATGTTAATAAGTTCTGCTAACCATCAGACGAGTTGAAAAAAGAAAAAAAATTAAAAGCAACTAGAGAGCATTACCTACAGGGGAACACCAATTTGAATGACAGCAGATTTCTCATTTGAAGCCATGGGAGCCAAAAAGGAAGTGGCACACAGTTTTCAAGTGATGAAAGAAAAGAACTGTCAACTGCACATTCTTTATTTGGCAAAACTATCCATCAGGAATGAAGGGGAAGTAAAGATATTCTCAGATGAAGGGAAAATGTGTGCAAATCCAACCAAGATATTCCCCTCTTTCAACCCCTCTGTGACTTCTCATGGGTTCTCAGAATGTGTTGTGTGGGTGGAGCTTATATTTTTTAAAAGATATTTGTTTCCTTATATCTGAGGAAAAGAAGAAAAAAGATCAAAATTGTTTTAAAATAAGTAATTTTTTATAAATAAAAATTGATTAATTAAATAACTAATTAAAACATTTCACCAGCTACATCCATCCCCTTCCCTGGCCTTGCACCCCATACCTGGTACCACTCTCAGTGTCTCCCAGTGGCTCAAACGTGTTGGCCTCCTCTTGCCATAGGGCCTTTGCAGACACTCTTTCCTCCTCCTATAATCTTCCCAGGACTACTCACCTAAACTTCGATTGCTTCCTCTGGCTAACATCTAGTCACATTTCAGATATCAGCTTTGATGTCCCTTCCTCTAGGAAGTCTTCCTGGGATCCCCAAATGTGGTTGAGGCACTCTCCTCACGTGACCACTCTCTATCAGAGGACACTCTATTTATTTGTGTGTGTCAACTCTGGAAAATGAGCTTGGTGAAAGTCTAGCTGTCTTGTTACTGCTATTTCTCCAGCACATAGCACAGTGCCTGGCATACAGGAGAGGTTCAGAAAACATTCATGGAATGAGGGATGAATGAATGAATGACAACACTTCAAGATAGGTATCATTATCCTCATTTGCTGGCATTTTAGTTCAGACTGTTCAGGAGTCTAAAATGATTTTTGCAAAGTCCCAGGCAAGTGGTAGAGGTAGGATTCAAGCTCAGGTTCTCTCAACCCACAGTTTTCCTCACAATACCATAGAGGTTCCCAAGGCACAAATCACTCAGTGGAAACACATCTTTCTGTTTCTCATTCCTTATTCCCTCTGTCACTGTTAGGCCACTACCCTAAATAAAATGCCCGATGAAAACAAGGCAACCCTCCTGATGTCCAGCTATAATGCCAAAACCCAAGGCTTTGGAGTCAGACAGATCTTAATCCCAAACCTGCTCTGTCTCTACCAGCTGTGAGAACCTGGACAGGTGACCTCACTACTCTAAATGTCCCTCTCCAAATAGGATCATGCACAGAAAGTGATGACCACAGTGCCTGGCCCACAATAGGCCCTCAATAAATAAATGTTCATCCCCAGCCCTTCCTCCTCCTGGGTGCTGGCAGGCTGGGGGAACCTAAGAAAAAGACAAAGCCTGGTTTCCAGGTTCTTGGCCTTCTCTTCCCCACTCCTCTCTCCCCTACCCTAACTCCTGCCCACCACTCTCGAAGGACCTGAGAGCTTAAATTCTTTCTCTGTGAGCCTGAGCTGCTGACTTAAAGTTCATTGTGTTACCTCCACCTGGGGCATCCACATGGTAACAGAAAATTCAGCTTTAAGCCAAAGGTGTGAAGTCTAACTGTGGAATTACAGCCAGAGGGGCAGACTTTTACCCAGGGGGTGGGGTCAAGGTGGTAATTGCCCTGTGGAGGCTGCCCCTACCCCTGGGACTTTCCCAGAGCCAGCCCTCAGCTTACCTAGGCGCCCCCAAACCCAGGGCGGGGTGACAGCCTTTGTGAGGTCACCATGACCCGGAAGTCCCCCGGCCAATGGGGTCCCAGCTCCTGCCCACACAGAGGGGAGAAGCAGGGCTGGTGTCCCTTCAAGGAAGGGCCTACGTTCAGCCCCTCCACAGCAACCTGGAAAGGACCTCACTGCAAATGAAGACTGAGTTCCTTTTTGTTTTTGTTTTTTTAGATTATCTTGGGGGGCCTTCCGGTGAGGACCGGAAAACCTGCTAGACAAATCCTAAAAGAGCTGTAACAGTAAAGACTGAGTTCCTTGCCTGGTGCTCAAGTCTCCCCATAAAAGCCCCTCGCCATGTGACCTCACACCTCTGTTTGTCTCGGGGCAACAAGGGCTTTGAAATCAGGTGGTCTGTGATGGGGAAACTGAGACCCAGAAAGGGAAAATATTGGCCTAAGTTCCTGAGCAAGGACACCTGTGTCCTTGGTCTTTTCCCTACTCCACCCAGCTGCTATTGGAGGGCAGATAGGAGTGCTGAGCTGGGCAGGACGGGTGACACACAACAGTGAGACTTGGATTCTGCAATAAGGAAATGCTGCTATCTTTCTAAAGATCTTTTTAACCATGAGCAATAGCTAAACTAAGTAAGATTATCAGTGACTAGATAGAGAAACTTCACTGGGCACCACTACAAAATAATAATGGATCCACCCATAAGCCATATTCCCCTTCCCTCAGGCCAGTAAATCTCACGATACTCAGGCCATTGGTTCCGAGATATGTGCCCAGAAATCAGCTTCATCAGACCCAAACCCCATGTTTGACAGTGACCTCACCTTAGCAGCTGCCAAGCTCTCAAATTCCCTCCTGTCCACCTTGGATAGCCTTTCTGCCCACCTCCTCCTCTTCTCCTCTCCTGCCCATATCTTCTCTTTCAGACTTCTTTGATTCAATAGTATGTTTGTGAGATTTTACATATTTTTGTTCCCGGTAGCTGATCCTTCTTCTAACTGTTGCCTCTCTAATTTCTTCCTGCTTTTGGTCTCTTTCCAAAGCCTTCAGGTGGCTGGGGTTTTTTTGTTTTGTTTTGTTTTGTTATTCTCTTTTTTAAGACAGAGTCTCACTCTGTTGCCCCTGGCTGGAGTGCAGTAGCATCATCATAGCTCATCGCAACCTCAAACTCCTGGGCTCAAGCTATCTTCCTGCCTCCGCCTCCCCAGTAACTGGGACTACAGGAGCACGCCACAATGCCCAGCTAATTTTTCTATTTTGGGTAGAGACAGGGTCTTGGTTTTGCTCAGGCTGGTCTCAAACTCCTAAGCTCAAGGGATCCTCCCACCTGGGCCTCCCTGAGTGCTAGGATTACAGGTGTGAGCCACTGTGCCTGGCTTCAATAAATCTATTCTCTCTGGCTGCTTCTAAGATCTTTTACCTTGATGTTATGCAATTTTACCATGCCACATATAGGTAGAGATTTTTTTTTCCTACTTGGGATTCATCGTGATCCCTAAATTCTGGGATTGGTATTGACCAGCAATTTTGAAAAATTTTCCAGAAATATTGGAAAATATTGCCTTTTTCCCATTCTTTCTCTGCTGTTCTCCTACAACTCTGATTAGATCGCATGTTAGCCCTTCTCTCTGTTCTCTTTGTCTTTTAACCTCTCTTTCATATTTTCCATCTCTGTATTTCTCTGTACTAACTTCTGGATAACATTTTTAATCTTATCTTTTTATTTTTCCTTTTTTGAGACAGGGTCTCACTTTGTTGCCAGGGCTGGAGTGCAGTGGCATCATCATAGCTCACAGTAACCTCAAACTCCTGGGCTCAAGTGATCCTCCTGCCTCAGCCTCCCCAATAGCTGGGACTACAGGCACATGCCACCATGTCCAGCTAGTTTTTCTATTTTTAGTAGATATGGGGTCTCGCCCTTGCTGGTCTCAACTCCTGAGCTCAAGGGATGCTCCCACATCAGCCTCCCAGAGTGCTAGGATTAAGGGTGTGAGCCACCGCGCCCAGCCCCTTCTAATCTTATCTAATTCTCTAATCGGCTATGTCTAACCTAATGTTAAATTCTTCCATTGAGGTTTTTTATTTTAATTATGTTTTCATTTCTAGAAGCTCTGTTCAGCTCCTTCTCAAATGTGCTTGGTCATTCTATGTGGTCTAATGTTCTTTGTTCATATCTTAAAGCTATTTTTTATTTCTTCAAACATATTCCTGGTATGATAATTTTGAATTCTAAAGACTTTGTGTGTCTGATCCTGCTGTTTATTCTTTCTTTTGGTGTCGCCCATGCTGTATTATTTTGTTATAAATTTTGGGATTGTTGCCTGGGATTGATGAGCTGCTTATTTTCCCTGAAACTTTGCCCTAGAATTCTTTAAGGTCTGAGTGGAAGCTATGTTCCTCTTGAGAAAACTTGTTTTTCTTTTGCTAGTTACCTTGGGGCACTACATACATGAACTACTTTAATATAAACTCTGCCATTTAGAGTTTTAGGACCACCCAAGCAGTATGAATTTGGACCAAATACCTGTATGGGAGCCAGCTTATAGTAATTAATTTTTAGAAGTTTTTCTTTTTATCCCACCAAGCACCAATGTCAAAATAGGCAGGTGGATTTATTTCTCTTTAGCTCTTCTGAGTATGTAGCCATTGGAGAACCATCATTATGAAGGTGTATTCTATTAGAATCACCACTTTGGTATTTTTTTATTTTTCTCTTTTGTTTTTCAACTTACCACTTTTTCCAGGATTTTTTAAATTTTATTTTATTTTTTTAAAAAAACAGAGTCTTGGCCTGGCATGGTGGCTCACGCCTGTAATCCTAGTATTCTGGGAGGCCGAGGCGGGAGGATCACTTGAGGTCAGGAGGTCGAGACCAGCCTGGGCAAGAGTGAGACCCCCGTCTCTACTAAAAAATAGAAAGAAATTAGCTGGGCAACTAAAAATATATAGAAAAAAAAAATTAACCGGGCATGGTGGCGCATGCCTGTAGTCCCAGCTACTCGGGAGGCTGAGGCGGAAGGATTGCTTGAGCCCAGGAGTTTGAGGTTGCTGTGAGCTGGGCCGATGCCACAGCACTCACTCTAGCCTGGGCAACAGAGCGAGAATCTGTCTCCAAAAAAAAAAAACAAAAAACAGAGTCTTGCTCTGTCATCCATGTTGGAGTTGGTGGGTCACCAATAGCTCACTACAACCTCTAACTCCTGGGCTCAAGCGATCCTCCTGCCCAGCCTACCGAGTAGTGGGACTACAGGCACGCACCACCACACCAAGTTAATTATTTTATTTTTGTTTAGAGACAGGGTATCACTATGTTCTCCAAGCTAGTCTTGAACTTCTGGCCTCATGTGTCCCTCTGGCCTCAGCCTTCCAAAGTGCTGGGACAACAGGTGTGAGCCACTGTGCCCAGCCAGAATCCCCACTTTGAAGGGAATCCCTGGCTTTATGTCTTGCCAGCACAACCTGTATAGCCATCAAAGTAGACGCTCGGGGTCTCCAGGGTTGGGCAACACTCCTCAGGACAAAGGCCAGCCTTGATGGCGGCTTGCTGGGACCCAGCACCTGTGTGCTGAATGTTCATGAGCTGGATTCAGGAACAATCGTTTTCCTAACTGAAGTAATTCAGGGCTGCATTTCTCCATGTTGTGACGGGCTTTTCTGGGGGAGGAGGGGACGACAGGAGGAGGGGACACTGCCTTGTAGAAGTTGGTGGGGCCTCTCTGGGCCCAGGAGGTTGAACCTCCTGTAGCACCGGTTCTAACAACGGTCGCTCCACATCCGAAATGTTGGGGCCTCCTAAACACCCCTATTTCTCCTCCCCTACACTATGCCATGGGGCATGTCGGAGGGTATCAGGCATCGAAGTAACCCAGGTAACAGAACCTGAGGCTCACACTTCCATGGTCTGTTTGCTGCTCTGAACAGGATGGTGCGGGAAGTCTCGTGGCTTTGGTGGGTGCGGGGTGGTCAGTGCTAAAATCGGACAGCCCGGGTGCCGGAGGCAGCTGACCCACACCGGCCATTCCTCAAGACCGGCTTCCAGAGTGCAAGCTCAGTGCATTACTCTCTGGCCTACCCCATACGCGAATCCACCCCTCTGCTCCAGGTTGAGGCCAAGCTCTTTAGCAGGGTACCCAGACCTGCCCACCGCCCCAGCCTCATCTGTCCACCACCCCTCCCTAGTTCCCACCTGGTGCTCCAGTCACACTGCCCTGCCCACACCCCCAAACACCCCGGGGCCCACTCCCACACGCCGGCTCCCTTGGACTGCAACCGCCTCCCTAGCCCCTGCCCCTGTGCTTCTTCCGAAAGCCCCCGGCCCAGCCAGGAGCCTGGGGCTCCTCCTCGGTGCCCTAACCTGTGCCTTCTCCACCCTGAGTGTCCCTACCCGGGCCCACTGCCACTCTCTGGGCCTGACATCCTTACGGGCTGCGAGGTCCCTCTGTGGTTTGGATGTGCACCAGCTCTGAAACTGCTGTTCCACATCCGAAATGCGGGAGCCCCGCCAGCCCCTGCTTCCTTCTCTCCTGCAATACAGCGAGGGCGGACCCTCAGAGCCTAGCACAGTGCCTGGCATGGAGTGTGTGCTCAGTAACTTCACGAGTTACGTCACACGAGAAATATCCCAGACACTTCTCAGAATGGTCTGAACCAGGGCTGTCCCTCCTGCTAAAAGCCAGAGCAGAGGGATTCTCTTTCCCCCCAGATGCAGGTGCAGAGTCCCGGAGCCGGAGTGGCAGGGAGGCTCAGTGCCTAGAGCTGGCCGCCTCTCTCCCTTCCTCCCTCCCGGGGAGGTGCCACACGCAGGCCTGCTGAGTCAGCAAGACGAGGCCCTCACTCCCCTGCTCTGCTGCTAACTGGCCCTGGTTCCCTTATGCCAAAGGGGCACAATGATGCCTCCCTCATAAGTGTGTCATGAACACTAAATAAGCAACGTTCCAAAAGGAAGGCGGTTTGCACACGGAGAGCCCTTGTGGACTGTAAGAACTAAGTTCTGAAGTTTCCTTTTGAGAAGAGATTTGTCCAGCATTGCTGTTAAATATTGTAGCCCAACAGAGTGACATCCCAAATCACTGTAAATGGGCGCGGACAAGAAAAGACCAGCAGATGCCATAACACCAGGCAGCGGGGCCCGGCATCGGCCTGACCTGAGTTTGAACCTGACATTGAGGTGACTTAGGACAAGTCTCGACCTCTCTGAGCCTCGATCTCTTTGCCTGCAACATGGGGACACGGGAACCATTTGTCAATGTGTCATGCCCTTAATTCTTAGAAGGCCGATTGCAGGGAGGGACACACTTCGCAGTTCTGTGGTTCGCTGTTCCTCTACACTTTAACTGTAAAGTAAACCGCATGCGGTTCTTACTCTGAGACATGGCTTTGGTCCTTCTCAGTTAACTTTGTGGCTGGTATAATACCCAGTTAACACACCTTCCACGCCTTATTACACCTCCCTAAAAAGGGACTGCACCAAACGTGTCTGCTTGCCCGCGACCCCCTATGTCTCCGGAGAGGCTGAGGGCCTGGCAGCGGGCAGCCCTGACACCCAGCCGGGGCCCGCCGGGCAGCTGCTGGGAGAGCGTGTGTTGCGTTGATTTGGAGGATGAGCCTGAGGCCCAGACAGAAGAGAGCTCCCCTTCTCCAGAGGCCCAGGGACCCGAGCACCTGAGGCTCTAGGGCCGGCTCTGCCTCAGCTGGAAGGCAGGGGCGCCATCACAGCCTCACTTTTCCAGCTGTGCAATAGGGAGAGGGCGTGTGGAATGGGGTCTACCTGGACCCCTGTAAGCCTGCCACATGCCCCGGCCCACCCACAGAAACTCCCTGTCCTCAAACCTCCCACTCGTGTGCCCTCCCCACATCACCTACCTCCAGCACCCCTGAACTCCCCACTCACCGTGCCCACCCTTCCCCATATCCTGCAGGACTGCACCCCGTGTGTCCTGGGTCCTCCCCGCTGCCATCCTCACCTGCTCCAGTGCCTCTCCCTCCTGCCCACCGCCCCAAACAGTCTCTGCTCGGAATCCCTTCCATGCTGCCCTCCCACCCACCCCACCCCCCGTTCTGCAGACACCGCCCCCACCAACATCGCTGTCCTCTGCAAATCCCAGCGCCCTTGCTGTCCTCACCCGGCTCCAGCTCCAGGCACGCTGACCACTCCTTTCTTCTTGAAGTGGCCTGTCCATTGCCTCCTCTACTGGCTCCTCTTCCTCCACTTGACCCTCTTACGAGTGGTCCCCAGAAGTTTGCCTCCATCCCTTGCGTCCTGCCTTGGCAGAAACGATGCTCACGCACTTGTCTTCCACCCGGATCTCCCCCTGAGCCCAAGGCCCTCTATATCCAGCTCCCTCCTGGGCAGCAGCTCAGGGAGGACCCACGACCCCCACAGCCTCCCGACCTGCCCCTCCAGCCCTCCGTTTCCAACATCTGCCCACCTGGGCATCGTTCTCGACACTGTTTCACACACACACACCATCGAGTCAGTCGCCAAGGGCCCAGCCGGGTTTCCCTATGAACCTCTATAAGCTGCACATACAGATGGTTCTTGGACTCGAACTCCAGGGTTCTCAGAACAGGGGCAGTTTCTAACTTGCTCCCCATACTGGAGCCCCTAGAACTGCTTCTGTGTGAGGTGGTGACTCAGCCCCTTTCCCCATGGACTTGCTGTCCCAGGAGTGGCCTGCAGTAACCCAGGCCAGCCTGCCAGTCCTATCAGTTCCAATCCCAGGTAGATAATCTATCGGCCACAATCTAGGATGGAAGGAAAATTCTTGTCCCTGAGATAAACCTAATCTGTCCTTGATCCCAGCCAGATATGCGGGATCCCAGCCAGATATTCGGGATTGCGTGGGGGCAGGGCAGAAAGCCTAGAGTTAGAAGAGGAAAGAGCATTGAAGGCCACCCAATCTAGCTGCTTCCTTTTACACATGGGAAAACGGGGCCCAGAGAGGGGCAGACACTTGCTCCAGGTCTCCAGGAAATTGAGACGAGCTGGGC
The DNA here is from genome assembly GCA_008750895.1 of Mirza zaza. Classification (NCBI taxonomy): domain Eukaryota; kingdom Metazoa; phylum Chordata; class Mammalia; order Primates; family Cheirogaleidae; genus Mirza; species Mirza zaza. The sequence goes on from VSMD01130679.1 coordinate 24,889, forward strand.
TTGATCTGTGGTCTCCGGCCTCCTGGGCAGGGCGGACAGGGAGGGGTGGGGGCTCAGCCCATCATCCTCTGCTGCTTCCTACTGTGCTCAAAGGTCATTTTGGTGGTGGCAGGATTTTCTGCTTGGCCTGTTAAGGTCCTAGGAGGGTGAGAGGAAGAGGAGGAGGGTGTGGAGGGAGGAGGGGCTTCCGGGGTTATCTCCACACTGGGGCATCCCAGGGCTGCAGAGCTGGCCAGGTCTGGGGGAGGATTAGGTGCTGCTGGGGGTCCGGCCTCTCACCGCAGCCCCCCGCAGGACCACCATGGCCTACCGGCAGCCGTGCTCGGGCAGACGGGCCAAGTGGGCAGTCGCTGGCATTGCCACTGTGGTTCTGGCGTTCATCCTCGGGATAGTCCTGAGCCTCATCCTGCAACGGCCAGGTACGCGCCGCCCTCCCGCCTTCCCTGCTGGCTTCCCAGTCACTCATTCCTTCTCCCCACCGAGGCTCTGTCCCCATCCACAGCTGTCTGCCTGCTCTGCTCCCAACCCTACCATGACTCCGTCCATCGGAAGGCCCCATTAACCTTCTTTCCCTTCACCAGCCGCCTGAGGACCATCAAATCTCGGCCTCAGCCCAGACCTCCCTCCCATGCCCTTGATGAACGTTGCTTCTTGGGAGTCACATGGGCACCTCAAGCTTAGCAGACTGGGCTGAGCACGTCCTTCCCCCCACACCTGCTGATCCCTGCACCCCCTCTCTGATGGGCTCCCCCACTCACATGGGGACCTGGGAGTAGCCCACACCTGCCTCTGCCTCCCGCCTGTGCTCCTCAGTCCTGAGCCTCGAGCGTCCTTCCTTCCCACCGCCTGCGCCCATCTCTGCCCTGCCATGTGAGGCCTCGGGGTCTCCTGGACCCTCCACGCAGTCCTCTGCCACCAACCTGCTCTCACCAGCCCACACTCGCGCTGCAGCCAGGGGGATCTTCCCAGACACAGCCCTCACTCGCTGCCCTGCTCGGCACACGCCAGCTCCTTTTCTAGGTTCAAGGCCGTTTAACCCTTTGCACTCGCTTGCCTTTTTCTCCATTCCTTTATTCTACTCGGGATTTAATTTTTTAAATACCCCAGATATTACAAAGCCCGGCAGTAGAATTAAAAACTGGCGTTTCTTTTCATACAAACTTATTTATTTGGATTTTTTTATATTTCAAATTATTGATACATTCGAAGAGTAATTTTAATCTCTATAATTTTTCATGGTGTGATGTTTTTTGAAACATTCACCCACATGAAGACCTGGTTTACATTCACATGTTTCGCAAATATAAATCGTCTCTCTTCTTCCTCTTTTGATTTTTCTGTTAGAACATACAACACAATCTGTGTTTTTTGTTAGGGTGAGGTGTGATTATATGGAGCTTTCCATCTAAACGTTGCTCTAAGTTAGTGGATAATAATCTCCCCCTGGAAGTTAGTGCACCATCTCTGCATTTACATTTTACTTGTCTTTCATGCTAATGAAAACAAGAAAAGATACTGGAAAAATAGACAAAAATCCCCCTTTCCCCCATGGTGAAACTACGTGTCGAGTGTGGCTCAACATACGAGCTGCTACTGATGCTAACCGTGTTGAGTCACACTCCACATCCGAGTGCAAAGGTTAAGACCTGATCCCAGCCCTCTTTTCCATTCTTTTTTTTAAAATTGTAGAATGTCTTTCTTTTCTTTGTTCTTTTTCTTTTCTTTTTTCTTTCTTTCTTTCTTTTTTTTTTTGAGACAGAGTCTCACTCTGTTGCTCTGGGTGGAGTGTAGTGGTGTCATCAAAGCTCACAGCAACCTCAAACTCCTGAGCTCAAGTGATCCTCCTGTTTCAGCCTCCCAAGTAGCTGGGACTACAGGTTTTCACCACCACACCCGGCTCATTTTCTATTTTTAGTAGAGACAGGGTTTCACTCTTGGCTCAGGCTGATCTTGAATTCCTGACCTCAAGCGATCCTCCTGCCTCGGTCTCCCAGAGTGCTAGGATTACAGGCGTGAGCCGCTGCACCCGGCCCATCTTTTCCAATCTTGGCGCTATTATTCCATTTCTCTACACTCCCTCTGTACCAGACTACTGGCCATTCCTTTAGGCAGCTACACTCCCTCCCACAGCCAAGCCTGTGCTATGCTGTTCTCTCTGTCTGGAACAACCTATTCCCTCCTTTCTATCAAATTTATACCCATCCTTCCAGGTCTCCCTTACACGTTCCCTTCTCTCTGAATGTTTCTTCCCCATACCCTGCTTTCCTGACTGCCCCAGGCGGGTACCAGGCCCCATGTGGGCACCAGGAGCCCATGCATTTCACTCTCTTGCAGCTCCGAGGAGTCCAGGTCTCACTGTCTCTCTGCTAGATCACGTGCTAGACACACAGGGGGAGCCCGGCGAGGGCTGTGGGATGAGCGGACAGGGTTGGGCTGGGGCAGGGGTGATGCTAATGGCCCCCTTGGTTTTCGTCCAGGCTGTGGGCAGGATGCCTGCCGCCCCGATGCGGACTTGCTCGACTACCTGCTGAGCCTGGGCCAAATCAGCCGCCAAGATGGCCTGCAGGTCACTTGGCACCACGCAGCCAACAGCCAGGACGAGATGAAGGCTGCCCTGAACAGTAAGTCCAGCTGCCAAGACTGGGGCAGGCCCGGGCGGGGGCTGGAGGAGAGGGAGGAGAGCAGAGGTGAGGATTAGTCACTGCGGTCACCGTGGCATTGCGATGGCTGTTAATGTGTCTTATCATACTCCACATAGTAAATGGTGGCTCAGAGGGGTTAAGTGCAGCTGATAAGCACTGGGATTTGAACCAGATGTCAGACCCCAGAGTCATGGATGTCCTGTCCTCTCTCTACCTGTCAGGGGCCAACTCCCCCTGCTAAGGAGTCCCTTGCCCTCAAAGCCTAAAGAAGCCAGAAGATCTGAATTTGAGCCCTAGCAGTACTAAAATCAAACCGTGAACAGCTGAGCAGATTGTGTAACTCCTCTGAACCTCAGATGCAAAGTGCTCATGGCAGCCGGTCAGCCGAGGCTCACTGCATGGGGCGCAGGCACGTTACGCGTGGGTTCTCCTGGGGCGGCCACGCAACCTATTTCATGGATACCATTTTACAGAAGAAAACCAGGCTTAGAAAAGTGAGGTGACTTACCCAAAGTTACCTTGTCTGAAAGTGGTCAAGCCCCGAGTCCATGCTCTGAGCCATTGTGCTTGACCCCGGGCAGCAGAGCAACACTTTCTCTGCAGGACTGTGGGGAAGTGCGATAATACTCATGAACATGCTGGTAAGCTCCAAAGCAGTAGCTATAAAAGTTGAAGGGGGCGGTCCTCAAACTTGAGCATTTTTCAGCATTTTTCATATGGGGTGCTGGCCTCACCTCCAGAGTGTCTGATTCAGTTGTTCTTGGGCAGGGCCCAAGAATTTGCACTTCCAGTAAGTTCACTGATGCTTCTGGCCCCACGACCACACTTTAAGAATCCTTGCTCATGCAAACTCTGTTTCCAATGAGGAAACTGGAGTCCCAAGTGGGAGAGGGTCTTGTCCAAGGTCGCACAGTAGGTATGGAGGGGAGCAAGGCCTGGGTGCCAGAGGCCCTGCTCCTGTTCCTGCAGGGTCCAAGTGCATGCCTGGGAAGGATTAGCTGAACGAATGAATGGGTGGTCAGGGAGGGCTTCCCAGAGGAGGCAGGCGGGGTGGTCAGCAGAGGAGAGGCCATCGCAGGCTGGGTGGGACCAGATTGCTGCAGCTTCCGGGATCTCCCTTGATTGGAAGGCAGATTGCTGGGCCTTGGTGATAAGGAGGACAGAGAGTCCTCTTCCCTGATGAGGGAACCTGGCCAGGGAGGGCAGGCTTATCCGGGGAGATAAACCTGAGAGAAGACAAAGAGGCCCTGCCACCCCCAGGTTCATCACCTGTCTGCCTTGGGGCAGCAGAGGAGCCACTGAAGACCTGCCTTGCCAGGACCTTGGCCAAGAGGAGCACACGGGCCCCACCTGGGCAGTGCCCAACAACAGGGGCATTGGGGCACCCCCAGCTTAGCTCCAGGGGCCCAGGGCGGACTACAGGCCCAGGTTCCTCCTTGACTGTCCTGCCAGGTCACGGGGCTAGGCCACTGAGAGGAAGGTGGTGCCACAGCTGAGGTGGGGACCCTGAAGGCGAGTCAGTGGTAGAGTGACAGGACATCCACGTGGAGAGCAGAAGCCAGAGCGCAGGCCTAGGAGGCAGACAGAACTGGGTTCAAATTTTACCTTGGCTAATTACCAGCTGCGTAACTGAGACAAGTGACTTCACCTGTCTGCAGCTCAGTTTTCCCCTCCACAAAATAAGGGCTGGTAGAGTGACCACATTATCCAAACTAGGGCACTTTCGATTGTAAAAGAGGTCATTATTAACAATTATGCTGAGACAACAGAAATATACCGGATGGTCCCTTACCCTAGTTAAACTAGCTACTGCATGTAAATAATAATTAACACTTAGTAATGCCTAACCAGGGATATTTTACCTAATTCTGGTACATGAGGAAACAAAGACAGAGAGGTCAAATAACCTCCCCACGGTCACACAGCTTGGAAGCGTTCTGGGACTGGGTGCCTGCAGTGTGGATTAGGATTTTCACACTCATCCACGGTGCTTTCCTGCAAGTGTAGACAGCTCCTGGCACAGGGAGGGTGGGTGGAGGCCTCGGTGACTGCATCTCCCCTTCCATTCTGCCTGTGGCTCCCTGAGGACCAGGCTCCTTCTGTGGCCACAGGAACCTGGTCCTTTCCTCATCTCTTGTTCCTTCACTCCTCCACCCCAAGTCAGTCAGCCCCCAGATTCAGCCTCTGGAAGACCCAAGGGGCTGGGTCCAGGCAGCAATCGCAGGGAGGCGGGTGAGGTCCAGAAGGTGGTTCCCACAAGTCTTTAATCCATTCCCTGAGCAAAGCACAGCAAGAGGGGCTGTTTTGTTTTGTTTTGTTGTTTTTGAGACAGAGTCTCACTCTGTCATCTCGGCTAGAGTGCCATAGCCTCAGCCTGGCTCACAGCAACCTCAAACTCCTGGGCTCAAGTGATCTACGGTACCTGCCTCAGCCCCCGGAGTAGCTGGGACTGCAGGCGTGAGCCACCACGCCCCACCCAGGAGGAGGGTTTGGAAATAAGTGCGGCAGGCAGGCATGGTGGCACATGCTTGTAATCCTGGCTACTCATGAGAGGAAGGCAGAGGTGGGAGGATTACTTTAGGCCAGGAGTTTGAGAACAGCTTGGGTCATAGCAAGGCCTGGTATCAGGAAAAAAGAACAAGAGTAAGACATGACTCTATTGAAAGAGCTCGCAGTGTCTTAAGGGCACCTAGAGCAAATCAAGCAAGACAGCAGCACTAGAGTGGCCTCGGGACTCAGCCTGGATTGCCCCTGGCCCCTCCTTATGCAACCCCACCTTCCCCAGAGCAGAGCTGGCCCCTCTGAGGTGCGGAAGGAACCCTCGGCAGCCATTCTCTTGAACGACTCTCTCATCTGCCCAGTGCCCCCTCATGGGCCTGCATTCTCTGGACCTCGATAAGCCCCAAACTCTTTGGCCACCTCTTACTACATTCCCAAGCAACTAAAAGTTAAGATAAGAAAGGACTTTGAAGCCAGGTGCGGTGGCTCACATCTGTAATCCTAGCACTCTGGGAGGCTGAGGCGAGAGGATCGCTTGAGCCCAGGAGTTTGAGGTTGCAGTGAGCTACAAGGATGCCACTGTACTCTACACTCTACCCAGGGTGACAGAATGAGGCAGTGTAAAAAAAGAAAAAAGGAAACTGGACCCCCATCTTTACTTTCCTCTTCATATAAAAAAACTAAAAAAGGAAGGACTTTGTGTTCAAGTCATAAAAATGCAGGTTATATCCATAAAGCCCTTCGCAACGTGCTTTTACGTCCATGTCGTGCATTCTTGGGCCAGGAAAACAGCGAGCCCCAACCTCCCAAAGCATGACATATAACACGAGGATGAAATGGGATGACAGAAAAGCTCAGTGCTGGGAACAGCCTGTCCTTCCTTCCCCCTCCTGGAAATGGGGACACCTAGATTTTTGAGCAACCTATGTTGGGAGTGCTCTTTAACCCTTTGGGGCCTGGGCTGGTTGATCTTGATGTTTCTATCATTAATTCGCCTGGTCCTTCCCCATTCAATAACCATTTTTGAAGCACCTCTTCTTATAGGATTGGTGCCATCTAGGGACCGGGAATTCAAGTGACAGTCGGTTCAGACCTAGACTCTGCTCTCACGGAGTTTGCACGAGGAAGGCTGACACGGGGCTGGGCCCACAGAGGAAAAGAGTAGCTTTCAGTGATGCAAAGAGGTAGAGTGACCCACTGGGGTGGGTGCCTCCTTGAGAAAGTGATACATTATTTCTATTTTTATTTTTTTAAGAACAGGGTTTTTCTCTGTTGCCCAGGCTGGAATGCAGTGGCCTGATCATAGCTAACTGTAACCTGGAACTCCTAGACTCAAGCAATCCTCCTGCCTCAGACTCCCAAGTAGCTGGGATTACAGGCATGCACCACCATGCCTGGCCATAAGTAATTTTTTTTTTTTTTTTGACATAGAGTCTCACTCTGTGGCCTGGGCTAGAGTGCCGTGACATCAGCCTAGCTCACAGCAACCTCAAACTCCCGGGTTCAAGCAATCCTCCTGCCTCAGCCTCCTGAGTAGCTGGGACTACAGGTATGGGCACCATGCCTGGCTAATTGTTTTTCTATTTTTAGCAGAGAGAGGGGATCTCACTCTTGCTCAGGCTGGTCTCGAACTCCTTACTTCAAGTGATCCTCCCGCCTCAGCCTCCCAGAGTGCTAGGATTACAGGCATGAGCTGCCATGCCCGGAACAGAGCAATATTTTAAGCCAGCACTAAAGGATGACCAGGAGATGCCATAGTAAAGCTGTTCAGGGAAGAGTGTTGCCAGGCAACAGCCACATTTACGAGCCTAGAGATGCGAGGACAAGACAAATTAAAGCCTTACTACTCAAAGCGTGGTTCACAGACCAGCAGCACAGGCATCCCTGGGGAGCAGGTTGAAAATGCAGAATCTCAGGCCCCAGCCCAGATCAGAACCTGTGTTTTAACAGCTCCTGGGAGATCTGTGTGCACGATAAATTTGGAGAAGCTGGGTGGCTGGATCCTAGAGAATGAGTGAGAGAGGGACATGAGACAAGATGAGAAAATTTTGCAGGACCTGATTGCACAGACTGGAGTTTGAGTTTGATTTTCAGGGAAATTGGTGGGGTTTTGTTGGTTTTCATTTTTTGGTTTTTGTTTTTAACACATTGACTGCCATGTGAGTTGTATTTAACTCACGCTAGTTTTGACCCTAGGGCCTCGTGAAGCAAAACCCTGCAGTTGGTTTGTGAAAATTTTACTTGTTGATGTTCTTATTGTTACAATTAATTTAGTTCTAAAAATGTGGATTTTGTTGCATATAACTCACGCACAGAAAACAATAAAAAATAACAAATTAGGAAGGATTGTTTTGTTTTAACAAAACACCGTGGCCCCAGGGAATAAAATTTCTAGTGTAGCAATGTGTTAAACGGGAAGCGACATGATCAGGTATGTGTGTAGAACACTTGCTCCGGTGGCTGCGTGGAGCACAGACTTGGCGGGAAGCAATGCTGGAGGACAGAACAGTTAGGAGGCTGGGAAACAAGGAGAAAAGGCCCCCTGCTGACACCAACTGTCTGTGATGATGCATGAGCTGAGAGTGAACCCTCCTTCCCGCCACCACACTCCCCAAATTCCAGTGCCCCTCTGGTCTTCCAGAGTCTGCTTCCCATTAGAAAAGTCTGAGGTCCCTTTGAGACTGAACTCTTGAAGGCAGGAATCAGGAGACATCCACCTGATTGAGTTAACTGCGTGACGTTGAAAGATAAAAACACCAATGCTCAGTGCTGGTAAGGATGCAGTGAGATGGGCAATATTTTTCTTTTTTTTTTTTTCAAAAATTTGTATGGCACCATCACACAGAAAAGCTGATAACTATACAGACCGTGTCGGCAGGAACCAGGTATTTAGATGTGTGTGACCATCTATGGTTGCACTGTCGAGATGGGCAATCTTGTGTGCTTCAGGTGGGAACATGAATCAGATCAACTTTTCTGGAAAGTGATTTGATAACATGGACTTTAAAAATCCCCCTGTGTTGTGTTGTCCTGATTCAAATTCCATAAGCCACGAGGAGGGGTCAGAAATAATCAGAAAATAAGAATAAAATATGCACCTTTTTTTTGAGACCATATCTCACTCTGTCCCCCAGGCAGAGTACAGTGGTGTCATCACAGCTGACTGTAGCCTCTAACTCCTGGGCTCAAGCACTCCTGCCTCAGCCTTCAGAGTAGCTGAGACCACAGGGGTACACCACCACACCAGGCTAATTGTTTAATTTTTGTAGAGACAAGGTCTTGCTATGTTGCTCAGGCTGGTCTCAAACTCCTGGCCTCAAGCAATCCTCCTGCCTCCACCTCCCAAAGTGCTAAGATTAAAGGCATGAGCCATCATGCCCAGCCCACCATTACTTATTAATAGAAAAAAATTATAAATTACCAAAATGTCTCAGGAATAGGGGAAGGTCAGCTACATGCAGGGAGCACCCTCAGCCAGGGCTTTTGGAGCCTTGTTTGTTTGTTTGTTTTAATGAGATATGTAAAACATTGTGAAAATGTGTCATAATGTTGAAAATCATAAAAAATTATAAATGCAGTGGATTCCCAACTGTGTAAAACCTGTGCACAGACAAAACTGGAAGAAAATACATCAAAATGTGAACTATGATGGAAATGTGGATGAATATTTTCCTCTCTTCCTGCTTTTCTGTATTTCCCAAATGTTCTATAATAAATGTATGATCCTTTTATGATGAGGAAAAAAAATTCTTTTTACAAGTATCTTATTGAGTTCTGCCTCTCATGCAGGCAATGTCATGGTCTTGGAGGCTGACGTCACTGTGGAAGGGCTCGACACTGCCAACGAGACAGGCGTCCCCATCATGGCACACCCCCCGGCCATCTACAGCGACAACACGCTGCAGCAGTGGCTGGACACTGTGCTGTCCTCTTCCCAGAAAGGTAAGGGCCCCTCTGGGACCCCTCAGCCTTCTGTCCCTCAGGCAGCATGTGCAGGGATCCCTCCCCGGGAAGCAAGTCCCCACACGAGGTGCTCGTTGCCTTGGGTTTTCCGTCACAGTGTTACAGACGCCCGGGCTCAGTAGGGATGAAGTGAGATGGGGGGCGGGTCAGTGCCCATGCAGGTGTTCTCTCCTGCACACATGGGTGACATGGGAATTATGTAAGTGCACATCCAGGGCGAGCCCACCTGGACACACAGGTGAGACGGGGCTGCACAATACGTGCCCGGGTGGTGTCTCCTGGACACACGGGAGAGACAGCAGACATGAAAGTGCACAGTAAACTGCAAAGAACCAAACATGCTCCGTGTTCCCTCTTGGATCCACAAAACTGGATAGAACACGTTCAAAGTTAAACCCCAACCCTCTCCTACGCATCCCTTTGCCAATTAGTCAGAACTCGGCATCATCCTAACACCTTCCTGCCCCTCAACCGCACATCCACTCAGCTGCTGCATCTGCCACTTCTAACCCCTACCCCACCCCCACGTGGCCCCAGTCACACCGCCTCTCTCCTGGACCTCCTTCCTCGCTGGCCACCTGCCCCAAACTCAGCCCCCGGGTCTTCCCTTGACTACCACTGCCATACATGCCCCTGAGCGAGCTTTCCAAGATGTCCATCTGTCACTCCACGCCTCTGTTTTGACCCTCCATGGCTCCCCACTGTCACAGGACACAACTTCCCAGCCTCATCTCGCTGCCCTGAAGAGGATGGGTCTTCATCCACACCAGGTCCTCCTCTGCAGAGACTGCCCTCCCTCCGCTGCCAGAACGCCCCTTCTGGAGGCCAAATGGCCTTATTTGTTTGTTTATTTATTCATTTATTTATTTAGAGGCAGAGTCTCACTCTGTTGCCCTGGCTAGAGTGCCATGGCGTCAGCCTAGCTCACAGCAACCTCAAACTCCTGGGCTCAAGCGATCCTGCTGCCTCAGCCTCCCGAGTAGCCGGGACTACAGGCATGCGTCACCATGCCCGCCTAATTTTTTCTATATATTTTTAGCCGTCCAAGTAATTTCTTTCTATTTTTAGTAAAGACTGAGTCTTGCTCTTGCTCAGGCTGGTCTCCAACTCCTGAGCTCAACCTCAAACTCCTGAGCTCGGCCTCTCAGAGTGCTAGGATTACAGGCGTGAGCCACCGTGCCTGGCCCGAATGGCCTCCCTATGGGCTCTGGTGGCTTAGCACGCTCCCTGCCCAGTCCAGGACCTCAGCCCCTTGTCATCAGATGCTTGACTCCCCGATGCCCCAGCCCCAGGGCCAAGCCCTTAGCCGGCCTGTGCCGCTTGGGCCCTTCTCTGGGTTTGCTCTGCCTGTTTGAGAGTCCGTCCTCACACGCAGCCTGTCTTCCCACCTTCCCCTGACCCCACCCACCACCCCCATCCCCACTACCTGCTCTCCCTGCCCAGAGAGTCACATCTTCCCGGGTCCCTTGCCCCCTTCCCCACAGGAATCAAACTGGACTTCAAGAGCATCAAGGCCGTGGGGCCCTCCCTGGACCTCCTGCGGCAGCTGACAGAGGCCGGCAGGGTCCGGAGGCCCGTGTGGATCAATGCTGACATCCTGCAGGGCCCCAACGTGCCCATCCCAATCGAGGTCAATGCCACGCAGTGAGTTTTCGCCTCTCTGCCCCAGCTGCGTCCAGCCCTCTTTCATCAACCTCTTGCACAGGAAGGGCACCTTAGGGTCCTTCGAGTTTGCCTCTAGTCACATCGCACAGGCTCACCTCTGAGCCTTTGCACATACTGTTCCCTCTGCCTCAAATGCCTTTTCCCCCTCTTCCGATGAACCTCTGCCCAGTCGCTGCCTCCGGCATTTCTCTGACATCCAGGCTGCTGAGGGACTGCCCCTGGGCCCCTTGCCCCTGGCTTCCTTCTACCGAAGTCCTGATTTCTTTGGGCTGTCACCGTCCGTTTACAGGTTTGTCATCCTGCCACACTTTGGAGAGGGCAGACAGGGTCAAGGCCTCTCTGTAGCCCCAGGGACTGGCCTGCTAGAAAAGTCCAAAACACTGACTCCCTCTTCAGCCCTCCTGAAATTCCAGCACTGCCACGAACAGCCTTCACATGCACTAGTTACACAGTACTCTATAGTTTACAAAGAAAGTCCACATACAAGGAGAGAATGTTTCTGATTTGATCCTTACATAGCACTGCCAGGTTAGGATTTAATTTATTTTATTTTATTTTATTTTATTTTATTTTATGAGAGAGAGTCTCACTCTGTCACCCAGGCTAGAGTGCAGTGACATCATCATAGCTCACCACAACCTCAAACTCCTGGGCTCAAGTGATCCTTCTGCTTCAGCCTCCTGAGTAGCTGGGACTACAGGTGTGTGTCACCAAGCCTGGCTAACTTTTCTGGTTTTTGTAGAGATGGGGTCTCACTCTGGCTGGCCTCAAACCCCTGACCTCAAGCAATCCTTCTGCCTTGGCCTCCCAGAGTGCTAGGATCATAGGCATGAGCCACCATGCCCGGCCTCCTTTTTTAATTTTAAAAATGCAGCTGTGCTTGGAGGGGTTAGGATTTTCTTCTCCCCATTTTGCAGATGATATATCTGACAATAATTGAAGCTCCATTTGTTGAATGTTTATCATGTATCCCAGGTACTGTCTTAGGCACTTTACTTGCAGAACAGCATTTAACTCTTACAATGAGAAAGAAGTAGGTACTATTATCTTCATTTTATTGACACAAGAACTACCCTATAGAAGTTACGACCTGCCTGACTCTAGTAAGTGGCAGAGCAAAGATTCAAACCCAGACCGTCTGAGTCTGTGCGCCAGGCTCTTTCCCTTCCGTCTCTCCCTCCATCCGTCTGCTCTTCCAGCCAGCCAACAACCCAGCCACCCAAAATGTACTGTGCTTCTCAAGTTGGGGTACATTTGCAAAGCAGCAGTTTGAAAAATGTAGTCTATGGCTCGAGATAAATATTGCTTATCTTCTGAGAGTGCTGATCGCACTCAAGACTTTTTTTAGGCAAGGGGGACATTATTTGCCTATTAAAATTTGTATCAGAGCAAAACTCAAATAAAATTTGAAAAGAAAATGTGAAACTTCAGGGACTCTCATAGCTGGCAGAGGCCGATTTCCACCCCCAACCCCCACCCCACCCCGGGCCAGGGCTCTGATTCCGTCCCCTTTGTGCACGTGGGGAAGTGTAAGAAGGTCTGCCCTGATGGAAGGGGTGCCGCCTTTGAGAATCAAAGAGGTCGAGGGCCGGGCCAAGTGAACTGCCCCAGGTCAGAGTCAGGGGCTGAGCCTGGAGCTCCCTGACTCCAGAGTCCACACCCTACTTGTGGGATCTTGAACAAGCCACTCTGTCTTTAGGACTCTGCTCTGACCCCATTGCACAGATTCGACAGGCCCTGCCACTTCCTAGCTCTGCGGTGAGGACCGGGAGGAGAAGGGTCTTTGCCGCCCTGCGAGACCAGCATCTCTGATTCCCCACAGGTTCCTGGCCCTGGTCCAGGAGAAGTACCCTGAGGCCACCCTGTCTCCAGGCTGGACCACCCTCTACGTGCCCCAGTTCCCAAACAGGACGTACACCCGAGGCATGGTGGAGAAGATGCAGGAGCTGGTGGGGGCACTGCCGCAGAGGGTCACCTTCCCCGTGCGGGCTGTCATGGCGCGGGCCGCCTGGCCCCACTTCAGCTGGCTGCTGGGCCAGTCTGAGAGGTGAAGACCCCCAGGCTCCTGCCACAGGCCCTGCTCGATCCAAACCCATTGCCACCCTGGAGTGGCGCTGATGCCCCCAAATGCTCATGGCGGAAGGGTCTTAAAGATCATCTGGCCCAACCCCCGACTGGTGCTCCTACCCTCTACATTGTCCCTGCCTTCTGCTTCTATACCTCTGGTGACAGGCTGCTCACTACCTCCTCAGAGAGCCCTGCTATTGGTGGGTAACCGCTGCCCCTTGGAGAGTACACTGAGACAATTTGTCTCCCCACATCTTCCTCCCACGGGAGCCAGCTGTGCCCCAGGGCTGCACAGATTGTGCCTGCAACCCCTGCCCCAGGACAGCCCTGCAGGGATCGAGACCCTGCTCCGCAGTCAGCTCCCGGTTGCCCCGCCCTGCCTTCCTCAGCTGCTCCTCACAGCAGTCCCAAGGCACCCCCTTCCCCACTTCATGCCTGACCCCCCTTGCCCTCCCCCTTCTATCCTTGTTCCTTTCCTAAGACAGGACTCAGAAATAAACCCTCTGAGTGAGGAGGCAGGCCAGGCCAGGCCACCCCCTCCCTCCTCCCGGGCCTCTGCGTCAGTCATCCTTCCTGGACCCCTCTGCCCTCGGGGAGAGGTAGTGCTCGGGGACGGGTGGCTGGAAGGCGGGACGAAAGATGCTCTGCCCCTGGGCCCAAGTGGTGTCCAGCTCTGAGCACAGGAGTGGGGCAGAGGGTCTTGCCGGGCCCAGACGGGCACTGAGCCTGCTCTCTGGGCCCCAGGTACAGCCTGACACTGTGGCAGGGCGCCTCGGACCCCATGTCAGTGGACGATCTGCTCTACATCCGGGACAACAGCGCCGCCCACCAAGTCTACTATGACCTCTTCGAGCCCGTTCTGTCGCAGTTCAAGCAGCTGGCCTGTAGGGAGAGAGGCCGGGAAGGGTGGCGTGGGCTGGACTCTGCACAGGGCAGCACTGGGGGGCACTGGAGCAGGGCTGGGTGGAAGGGACATCGGAAGGGGAAAGTCCAGGGTGGCCGGGGAGCAAGGGAGCATTCTGAGTCCCCACTGTGTGCCAGGCCCCGGTATGCGGTGCTTCTAAGCTTCTCATGCCCATGAGGCAGGGATTCCGTTTTACACACAGGGAAACTGAGGCGCAGAGCATTAAGGAATTTATATACTTAACATGGTACAGGTCAGACCTGAGCCAGCAAATTCCTAGCCCCATGTGCCTCCCTTGGGGCACAGCTCCTCTGCGGGTCACTGGAACGTTTCAGAGCAGCCCCTCCACGGACCCACCAGTCGGCGGTCCAGAGGCCACTGCCCGAGCCTCTCGTTCCTTTGACCCTGCTCCTAGGAGAGCCTGCAGTTAAGCTGCCTCAAAGAGGCTCCAACAGAGCCCGCATGACTAGGCAAGGGGGGAGGACACCGGCTTGGAGCCAGACTCACGTGGCTCCCGGCAACTCCGTCACTGGTTGTAGGACCTCGGACAAGTCGCTTGTCTACCAAAGGGTGTTGCGAGGCTTAGAGAGGACCTGTAGAGCTGTGGCCTACTGTGGGAGCTCCATGGATGGCAGCCACCTCATCTTGGCAATTTGGGTCCCCACAGCGAATACCACACGGAAGCGAACGTACTATACCGGGGGCAGCCTGATCCCTCTTCTCCAGCTGCCTGGGGGTGACGGTCTGGACGTGGAGTGGCTGGCCCCTGACGTCCAGGGCAGGGGAAGAACAGCAGCAGTGACCCTCCCAGGTAAGGCCTGCTTTACCCTGCGCCCCCAGCCACACTTCATGGGTGTCATTTGCTTGGGGTAGATACCTGGGTCTCTGTTACCATGGTAACATGGGTCTTTTCACGCCACCCTGGATACAAGGTGGGCCCAGCCAAGGAAGGGAGGGGACAGTGGTATCCAGAGGCCTCTTAGCCTTCAGGACGGTACCCGTCAGTCCTCAGCCACATTTTGCTGCAGACAAGAAGGGCACAGGCCCCAGGGCTGAGGCACAGGTGAAAGCCAAGAGTCGAACTAGAAGTTTCTCATGCACCAGGCACATTTGTAAAGCCACCCTTCCACCTGGAGCCTAGAACCGGGTGGACAGATTCCAGAGACGTGAGGCACCAGCTCCTGTCCTTGGCTGTCCCCAGACCCCCCACTGCCCCTTTAACAAGGGACGTTCACACCCGAACCCTAGACACTGCTGTCTCGGTGCCTCTTCCAGACAGAGAAGGCATGATCCTGCTGAACATCGGCTTCCAGGGAACTGTAGCCGAGGACTCCGTGCCTGTCGTCCACACCCCAGGTGGCCCTGTCCTGACGCTGGAGTCATGCCTGCTGCAGCTGGCCACACGGCCAGGACGCTGGGCCGTCCATCTGCAGATAGCAGAGCCTACAGCCCTCCGGCCATCCCTGGCCTTGCTGGCACGCCTCTCCGCCCTTGGCTTCCTGCCTCGGCCTGTGTGGGTTGGGGCCACCATCTCCCATGGGAGTTTTGTGGTCCCTGGCCACGTGGCCGGCGGAGAGTTGCTTACAGCTGTGGCGGAGGTCTTCCCCCACGTGACAGTGGCACCAGGCTGGCCTGCAGAGGTGCTGGGCAGTGGCTACAGGGAGCAGCTGCTTACAGATATGCTGGAGCTATGCCGGGGGCTCTGGCAGCCTGTGTCCTTCCAGCTGCAGGCCAGGCCGCTGGGCCTGAGCACAGCGGGAGCAGTGGCCAGGCTGCTGGCAGCCTCGCCCCGGGCCACGGTCACGGTGGAGCACAGCTCTGCCGGGGGCAGCTATGCCTCTGTGAAGGCATCACTGCTGGCAGCCAGGGCCGTGGACAGGACCCGAGTCTACTACAGGCTGCCCCAGGGCTACCGCGAGGACTTGCTGGCAGATGCTGGCAGGAACTGAGCACCCAGTGGTGGTGGGCCCATGGGCCTCTGGGTGAAGGCTTCCCACGGAGGGGAGGTGGGGCAGGGAAGAATAAATGCCTCTGCCTTCCTCCACGAGCTGCAGGTGCGTCCTTGGGGGCAGCATGGAGTGGGGGTGGGTGTGCTGTGGCCACTGGGGCACCTAGAGGGTCTGGAGGCTGGGGGCCAGATCATTCCGGTTGTCCAGGAGGAACTGCTCGCACGCCTTGAAGGTGGTGTAGAACTCGGAGGAGAGGCCCGCCACGTTGGTGGTCACGTAGTTGAGAAAGCCTGGGGTGGCTTGGTTGTAGTAGGACACCTGCAGGGCGGAGGCCAGGCTCAGCGAGGCTGTGCCGGGGAGGGGCTGGGGGGCAGAGCAGGTGGGCACGGGGCAGGTGCCGGTCCGCCCTGCTTGCCTTCTGGGTGGGCAGCAAACAGCCAGCTCCCTGGGGTCTTGGGAGACTGCGCGATCACACGCAAAACCGCCTCCAGCAGATTCCCCCGGCTTCCCTGTCTCCGCACACTGCGTGCCCCACGGGCTGGGAGGCCCAGGGCAGGACTGGGTGTCCAGAGCCCAGCACCAAACCCTGTTTGAAGTGAAGGTGCTCTGGGGCCACAGAGATATTAGCCCAGGGCTTTGGTTTAGGGGTATGAATTCTGCAAACACGGGCCGGGGCCAGGCGTGGGGCAGCAGGGCTGGAGCTGCAGCGTTCTCACCCTCTGTCGGCCTCCTCCCCACGTTTTCTATTAACACTCACCACCCTTCGGAGTTTTATGGGCCCTCAGAGCCATATAAAGCCTTCCTAGACAAGAGGGGTATGCGAGTAAATAAATGATGAGATGGAATTTTAGATCAGAACCCAGGCCTGCTCTCAGCATCCAGAGGTTTTTTCCAAGACCACGAGGCAGCCTCTGACGGCCTCTGCACAGATTGGATCTTAACAAAGGCTCATTTTCAGCCCCTGAAACTCTTAGGCTCCCCCAACCTGAAAGGGGAGAGCCTGCTGGGAGGGGCCTCTGGTCTGGACAGCGCTGAGCTCAGTACATGCAGGGCGCCGGGGCGGAGCCAGGCGAGGGGTGAGGGGGGACAGGCCTCACCTTGGTCAGCTGGTCCCCCTCGCGCCAGAGGCAGAAGCCGGAGCAGAGCGTCTCCCCGCGTCTGTACTCTGGTGTCTCCCGGTGTGTGGGCAGCGTGACGGACCTCAGAGCGATGACATAGGGGTCCCTGGAGGAAGGGTGGGAAGGGGCAGGATCACCACAGAAGGAGATGAGGGCCTGTTCTGCCCAGCCAGGGCCCAGGCCCTGCCCGTCCCCAGCTTCAGCCACCAGGGCAGGGATGGCCCTGCTTTAGGGTCTGAGTGGCCAGAGGGAAAGTGTGTACTCCTGTCTCCCACACGTGGTGAAGCCACAGCAGCCCAGGAAAGTCTAGCAGTGTCGGGTCCCACAGCTCCACCTCCAAGCCATGCCCTCCCTGGGGCACTCCACCCTATTGTGTCCCCTGGCAGGCAGGCACCCACCCGTTGTCACAAGGCTTCCGCCTCGAGGCCAGGATCACGAAGTCCTGGGGCTTGGCTTCGCCACCAAGGGCGGGGCTGATGACATGGTAGATGGCGTCATCCTCGTCCACCTGCTGCAGCAGCTCCGCACTCCTGTGGGGAGGTGGCAGCTCCCATGTGAGCAGCAGGTCTGCCCGGGCCCTGCCGTGCCCAGCCCCCAGCAGCTTCTGTGGTGGGCACGTTGTCTGTACTGCTCAGCAGCCACCAGCAAGGGGCACAATGGCCCAGCCGAGATGGACCCACATGTGCGCACATGTGTATGCACACACATGCACATGCAAACAAATGAGCATGTGCAGACACAGGAACAAAGACAAGCACACATGTGGTCATACATGAAGACATGTTGTCATACATGCACACATGTCATACATACTCAGACACATGGATAGACTCTAGCCCACACACAGAACCATATGTGTCTGTACATGTTTGCAGGTGCACACGCCCCACACCGATGTATAGACATGTGCTGTACTTAATAGGTAGTAAGCACCCACTGTGTGCCTGCTGCTGTTCCAAGTACTTTACATGTGTCACCTCATTTAATCTCCATAACAGCCCCATGCGGGGACACTCTTAGTATCCCCATTTTACAGATGGGGGCTGGAACTCAGGGACATAACCTGCCCCCAGAGCTAATAAGGAAGCAGGGCTGGAATGTGTTCGAGCTACCAGGCAGCAGAGATGTGCCCCCAGGCCTGGGCACATGGCACATTCGTGCCCAGGTACACAGGCAGGTACACACCAACACACATGCCTACAGGGACACCTACACAGGTACACACGACAGTGTCCAGACCCACGACCTCCTCCTTAATCTCCCAACCACACTCAGAGCCTGCCCACTTGTGTGCTGTGGGCATAGGAAGGGGAGGGAGCTCAGGGCTCTCTTTCCTATAAGTGGCTCCCCCAAAATCCTACCAAGTATCAAGATTTGATCCAGCCATCAAGGCCCACACCAGCCCAACTCCTCCAGGAAGCCTTCCTTCCACATGCACAACTGCCCTCCCCTGCACCAGACACCCAGTGCCAAACCACCTCTCTCTGGCTTCTAGAAGGGCACTGCCAGCAGGCCTGGGGCCACCCAGATGGGGGCTTTGCAAAGCAACACATCCCATTTTGCAAAGAAACCTTAAGCAGGAAGCCCGTGTATAGCACTGTAAGTGGGCCTGCTCTGGTGAAGACAGTGGGGTAGGAAGGAGCAGGCCAGTTTCTCTAAAATCAACTCGCCAAATGACCAGCGCACTGAATTTCTAAATACCCAAATCCTCCTTGTGGGCATACTCGGGAATATAAGCTCCTCACAACATCACCATTGGACATGACCAAAGGCTTCTAAAGCTGGGGTGTTGGCAGAATAGAAAGTGACTTTAAAGGGACCTAAAAAAATACCAGTTTAAACTTTAAGGTTTCCATATTTAACACTGAAATGTTGGCTATTTTCCTAAGAACATATTTATCTTCCTTGACTAAATTCAAGAAGATACTCACATGAACAATCAGTAAATTTGGGGAATAAATGTATTCAAAGGAATAATATATTAATATCCATAGGCACTCACTGTATTCAAAACTAACATATTCATTGGGTTGCTCCCTCCCCTTCCTATGCCCACAGCACACAAGTGGGCATATTCATTGGGTTGCCTAACTAACATATTCATTGGGTTGTTCTAAGAAAAAAATAACTTATACATGTACATATTCATAAAAAAGCAGCAGCAAACTTGGTAAATTCAGCAAATTAGCTATTCGATAAGTTGGCCTGAACCCGGGAAGGGGTCCCACCCACCCCTAAGCCTTCCAACCTCCCCCAGACAGTTCCTAAACCCCGTTTGGGAACATGACTCCAGAGCACACGGTTTGAAAATCACTATCCCTGAGTGTAAATCTATGTCCCACGCCCAAGTACCCATTTCGTTTGTCTTTTAAGGGACAAGGGTCAGTCTCGCTATGTTGCCCAGGCCGGAGTGCAGGGGCTATTCACAGGCGCGACCACAGTGCACTGCAGCCTCGAACTGTGCTTGGCCAAGTACCCATTTTAGGAGGGGGGAAACTGAGGCCCAGAGGGAAGTGACTTGCCCACCGTCACTCAGCTATTTGGGACAGAAACAGGACTTAAGCAGAGGCCTTCAACTCCAATTCCAGGCTCACTGCCTTCCAAAATACCCATGACCCTGGCCCCCACCTGACTACAGCTCACCCCCACTCCCACCCCAGCCCAGCCCCCTAAAGGCCAGCAGGGGCAGAACAGAAGGAGGAGATACCCTCCCTGCCCAGGGGGCTACAGGGGACCCTGCCCCGCCCACACCCTGCCCCTCACCGGTAGTGCTTGTCCCACCCCGGCCTCCGAGACAGGTCAGAGAGCAGCTGGAAGGCCTGGGCCGCATCCACATGCACCACCATCTCCATGTGGAAGGAGAGGAACTTGTCGTCCTCCAGAGTGTACAGGCGGACCTGCATTGGGCAGAGGGCAGCCTCAATCCCCAGACCACGCTGGGCACTGGGGCGGGCTGATGGGGATGCTGGAGGCCGGGGCCAGAAGCTCAGGGCTGCCACTGACATGCTGTGTGACTGCGAAAAGACAGCTCAACCTCTCTGAGCCTCAGTCGCATCCCCATGACGATGGGCTATTGAGAGAATGCAGCACAAACGGCCAGGAGGGGGCCGTAAGAAGCAGCAACTGAGGCAACATGCAGTCGATCGTCTGAGCCAGGTGCCTGTCCCATCCTTCGAGTCACAGGTGGGGGCCGCTTGTCCCAGGGCAGAGGCAGGTGGGGAGGTCAGGCCTCCCAGCCCATGCTTGCCCACTGCACCCTGCAGGACGACGCGATGCACAAGAGCAGAGAGGGAGGGAGGAAGTGGCTGGGCAGAGAGCAGCGGCGCGAGGGGCCACAGCAAGAAGGGGGCAGGCAGGAGAGAGGGTCTGGGGTCCTCTCCAGGCCCTGCAGGGGCGGCTGCTTCCACAGCCTCACCGATTCCTTTGAGAAAACCCCCTTCTGACGTAGGCGGCGAGGGTTCCTGTCGCCTGCCACCGCCGCTTCCAGTTGCTCAGAGCGGAAAGGAGAGACTGGGAGCGGGGCCAGCTACCTGATTGGTCTCTGAGGACAGCACCCAGTTGTCCTTGGCCACCAGCATCTTCAGGGAGGACACGTTGTTGTAGCTCAGGTACACCTGGAAGGGCACACAGATGCTACTGCTACCCCGCTGCCCCTCCTGGGGGGACGGAGCAGGGCGGGTACTGCGGAAAGAGCCCTGGGCTCTGGGAAAGGAGGTGCAGGCTTGTCTAGGTGACCCTAGACACGATGTGTGACCCTAGACACGTCTCTCTGCCTCGCGGGGTCTCAGCTCCCTCCTGTCAAACAGGGGACACAGGCGAGCCCTTTGCTAACTGAACCAGCCGCAAGGCATGGCAAGGTACGAATTACCCTGTTCCCTTCAGCCTTCCTCCACCCCCACTCGGACCAGCAGGGGAGGGTGGGGGCCCTCCTGGGCCTGAGCATTGTCCCCTCGGAGCAGGGGGCCTTACCTGGTTGCTAGGGTCCCAGGGGACAGAGAGGGGCACCTCCATCTGCTTACAGGACACGATGTACTTCCTAAAAGGGAGGGAAGATGGCAACTGTTGAAAGTCCATCGCTTCCAACAGCCCTCAGTGCGGGCCGACTGTGTGCGGGCCTGTGCTGAGCCCAGCGGCATGGGGGGGTCCTGCCTGCTGGGGACCCTGGGGGACAGCACACGGCCGCAGCCCACCACACCGCAGGCAGCGCGAAGGCGGGGAACAAAACCAGCAAGGAGAGGTACAAGGCTTAAGGCTCAGTCCCCCACACACCTGCTCAACGACTCCGCCCTCATGCCTCAGTGTCCTATCTGTGAAATGGGCTCAGTGGTCATCCCTGCCTCATAGGGTTGTCACAAAGAGAAGAGTGCTTGGCATACAGTAAGTGCTGCATAAATGCATACTTTCTTACTAACAGTGGTTGTGAACCCTGGTGTGTTTACAGCCTCTGACGTTTGTAAGTGGCTTTCACAGCAGTGTCAGACACACCTGGGTTTCCTCCTGAGCAATCGCGTCTCCTTCTGAGCCCTTCTTGCTTCGTCTGCCACTCGGGTGTCAGAGCCGGCGGGAGGAGCTCAGCATTTCTAACTGGCCAGACCCCGCCAGGCTCGAATTCTGACTGCTGATCATGCCCGCCTGTGTGGCGGTGGGCAAGCCACCTAACCCTCTGTCCTCAGCACGCTCGCCTGCACAACAGGCCATCAGCCCCCTGTGCCATGAGGCCAGCGAGAGGCTGCAAGGGTGTGCCATAAAGGGCCCAGCATGGACAGCCCTGAAGAAATGAGAGTGCCCTGGGTTCGGCGGGCAGGGGACAGCTCTGAACCCGCTCCCACCCCCACCCAGCCCCCACTCGCCTGTCCAGGCGGATCTTCTTCCTGGCACTGGCCTCTCGGTACCTCCGCTCGCCATCCTGGGGAGGAAGCAGGGACTGGCTATGGTGTGGGAGGGACAGCCAGCGAGTCCCCTGCCCCGACCCTGCCCTCTCCCCACCCCCAGGGCTTAGGCCCTACAGCCCTAAAGTGCACTTCAGGCCTCACTGGGGCAGCTGGATCAAAACCTCCTGGCCAGGAAAGTGTCAGAGACCCTCAGATTCTCCGAGTGATCTTGGGAACACACTTCCCCTCACTGTCCTCGGTTTCCTCCTCTGTAAAATGGATCCAGAGAGGCCACTCGCCATGGTAACAAGAGCCCACATGTATGGAGCACTTGCTACGTGCCAGCCCCGAGTGCTTTCTTCCATGCACAGTTCCATGGAATCCCACAACAGCCCGCCGAGGCTGCGGCAAGCACTCTCCCCAGTCCACGGGGAGGAGACTGGGACAGAGGCTGATGGCTCGCCCTAGTCAGAGGGGTGAGAGGCGGGGCCAGGATCAGAACCCCATGGCCTGACTTGAGCCCACCCCCGATACCACCTCTGATGTCCCCCACACGGGAACACAAAATGAAAAATGCGTGGGGAGCCACCGTGGCCATAGCTCCCGATCCGCCCACTCTAGACTGCCCCACTGCACATCCCATGAGGCAGGGACCTTCCCAGAGGGAGGGATGGCCTCTCTACGGCCACAGCCTGGCTCACAGGAGGCACAGGGAGCATATTTTAAGAGCTTTTGAAGCCAAGCCCCTGACTTGTCCCTGGGCCCCTTGCTCTGCTGTCACCTTCGTGCTGTACTGAGCTTCCAGGGCTCAGCCAGGCACAGAGTGAGTAGCCCATATCCCACCCACACCCTGGTGGGGCAGGGACTGCAGGTACGCCCATTTCACAGGTGGGGACTGAAAGCTGGCAGAGGCACCCACTTGAATGCAGCAGAGTTCGGGTTCCAACCCACATCCGACTCCAAAGCCCGTGCTCTCCCAATTCTGCAGGCTCATGATGGCCCAGCAACGCCCAACTATGAGCCAGACCCACGTGCATGTTCCAAGTTCTGTTAGGGGAGGTGCCCGCCTTGCACAAGGGGCACCGGGGGCTCACAACCGGGACACTCGGAGCTGGCCGTGCCCCTAGGCCTGTGAGGGGGCTGTAGGGCCCACCACTCCTGGGCAGAGAGAGGGGAAGGGAGCTGCTGGGTGGCAGGGCGCTTCCACCACTCACCCCAGGCTGGGGCCGAATCCAGGGTAGCAGCTGGGGCTGGTCATCTGCGTCCAGGACCACGAAGGTCATGAAGGCGCTGTTGATGTGCCGCCGCTGGGTCTCGGCCTCCTGGCGATAGGCTTCCACACATACGCCCACCTCCATGCTGGGGGGAGGGAGAGCTGCTTCCACGCTGGACAGACCTTCCCAAGGCCACGCCCCTCCCCAGCACGCACGCACACACACATGCACATACACGCACACATGTGTGCACATACGCTCCTGCAGTTCTTCCAGCAACTTGGCTCAGCGCCACTGGCAGGACACCCAGAACTGCTCCCCCGTCAGTGTTTACAGAGCACCTACTGTGTGTCCAGCCCTGTGGGACACAGAAATGAATACACCTGTCCAGTCCCTGCCTTATGGGCTAACGGCTGGGGGAGGTGGAATCAAACAAGAAAGCAAAGATAGAAGATGTAGTCAAAAACTGCAAAGGGCTACGAAGGGACATAGCCCAGGGGGTGGAGGTGGACAGTCTGATTAGAAAAAATGTTCATATCGTGCTCATATTCACAAGCCCTGTGTCAGCCTGCTCCTAACAGCCCAGCTGCTGCTGTTCATAGATATCTTATCGTCTTTATTAATTATAAAAGCAGCCACCACCATGCCCCCTTGCTTAGGAATTTCTCTGAATGTCCACAGAACTCGGACATTATACAGGTGGGCAAACCAAGACCTAGCACCGGCGATCATTTTCCCAAGGCCACGTAACCAGTGAGGAAGGAAACCTGGACTAGAAACCAGGTCTTGCAGTTCCTGGGAAAGGGCTTTTTCCCTGCACAGCAGCAGCATGTGTGCTGGTCAGACTGCTAATAGCAACAGTAATAATAATAATAATAAAATCATCATCATCATAGCAGCAAGGGCCAACCTTTACAGGGTGTTTTCTCTGGCATTCTGCCAGTTCCACTCCACTGAATGCTCCCAACTGTGAGGTCATTCTGGAGAGCCCCATTTTACAGGCGAAAGAACTGCGGCTCAGAGAGGTTAAGTAACCTGCCCAAGGTCACACAGCTAGTAAGAGATGGAGCCAAGCTTGAACTCAGGCGGCCTGGCTCAGATCCCTCACTTTTAATGATTGTATCATGACCTCTGAAATCACCAAAAAGTATACTTATGTAAAGTAAGCTTTCACGGGCCTAGGCATCAGAATTCATTCCAAAGTAAGGGCCCTGGGGATTAATTGTTTTAGGAAGCGGGTGGGAGAGGTTTGATAAGCAAACGAACACTGGTGAGAAGTGGCCCCGAGATCCATCATCCACAATGGGCCAGGCCCGGAGGCGGGAGGGGCGGGAGAGGCAGACGCACTGAGCACGCGGTGTGAGCCGGGACCGTGGGGGTGCAGGGGCTGGGGGAGCAAGACAAGGGGCCCCAACCCAGCCCGGGTGGGCAGGACGGGGAGCCAGGGAAGGCTCCAGAGCAGGGAACATCCCAGTGAATTTGGGTGATGGTGAGGGGACCCAGCAGACAGGCGGGGCTTTGGACCTCGTCTGCAAGGAAAGGGTCCTTCCTAGCACCAGGAAGAGCCAGGCCCAGCCCAGCCCCTCACCTGTGCTTGAACGCGTTGTTCACAATAGCCTTGAGCACCAGACGGTCCCCGACCTGGGACGGGCCTCGGAAGTGGAACATCTCGATGGCCTTCAGCGTGGGGTGGGCACGGCAGAGCCGGCTGAGGAGGCAGCGGGTGGGGAGACAGGACTGATGCCCCCAGCGCTTCAGCCACTAGCTTGGGCCAGGCTTCTCCCCACCCCCGTCCCCAGACAGAGCCTGGAACCCCCACCCCCTCTCACCTACCCAGTCCCACCCAACCCCGTGGGTGATCTGCTCACAGACACAGAACCAAAGTCCCATTTCACAGCTTAAAATACTGAGGTCTATGTGCCTGGCTGGAGAGGAGCTGGCTTTGAGGGGGCAGAAGAAAGCCTCAGGCAGGGATAAACCCCTTCCCCATTTTCTTTCCAAATTTTACACCTTAGTACCTGCTGTTCCCACTGGGGAGAGAGCCTTCCCCTTACCAAAGGTACTCATCACCCAAGGCCCAGCTCAAGTGCTCCTCCTCCAGGCAGCCTTCCCTGACCAGCAGGCGCTCACTCTCCTCAGATCTCATAGAGCTCCCAGCAGGGCTGCCCAAAGTTATACACTGGCTCCCATAGGAGGAGGAGCCCTTTGAGCCCGGCTCCAAAGGACGGGGAAGAATCTACCTGGCTGGGGAGGACACGGGCTGGGGAGGGCACCCCTGGCAGAGGGAACAGCAAGTACAAAGTCACGGAGCTGTGAGAGTGTCAATTAGTGAATGTCAGTTACCACAACTACTAAACATTCCACAATGTTCTGGGTAGAACAAGCCCTGGACACAGAGGTAATAGAAGAAAGAAAGAACTATTTTCACTTCTAAGAAGGGAACAGTCAGAGATGGCCTTGTGGAGGAGGTAGAAGGGAACAGTCAGAGATGGCCTTGTGGAGGAGGTGGGCAGGATTTTAGCAGCCAAACAATAGTAGGGGTGTAGGCAGAAGTTACAGCAGGAGCAAAGGCAGGGCTGGGAAAGTGGGGGATGGGCACAGGAGCGTGGACACCAGGAGGAATGCAGGCAGGGCCAGATCAAGGGGCGGCTCTAGTGCCAGCTCACAGGCCTGGTGTTCCCCACATAGGCGATGGGGGCTGTAGAGGGCTTTTTGGGTGGCGGAAGGAATGGTCACTTCACAAAAAATCACTCCTCTCTGGGTCTGAAAGGCTGAGTTACCCTAACAGAACAGCCGAGCTTCTGAAGCCTTGAATGCCAACACCAAGCGAGGGTTTCTCCTCCCCGGGATCTGGCCCAGGGAAGGAGGAAACAGGTGGAGAAGCAGGGGCGGAATGCTCTCCCTTACCTGGCTGCAATGGTGGCCACGTTCTCCATCCAGGCCATGATCTGGCCGCCGAACGTGTTGCCCTGGTGATTGGCGTGGGGGGGCAGGACCAGCTCCACGCTCTCCACATGGGTCTTCTCTGCCGGCACCATGCGGCTGCAGTCTCTGCTCTCCAGATCTGACCCGGGAGCAGGCAAAGGGAGGGGC